>MIQA02001265.1:0-14199 GCA_001887855.2 Sclerospora graminicola | reverse complement strand
GACGAAGAGCCTGAACCCGCAAGGGGCGAGTCAGAGCCGGCAGGAAGTTCCTCAGGTTCCGACTCTGCTGCAGCGGGCAACGGGGTTGATTTCGGCAAAGAAGTCTTCCACTGATCCACCATCCCCAAGACAGACAAGACGGATTCCCGTACATTGAGAGGAGCTTGCAAAAGAGGAGCGGCCTGGCTTCGAGTCGTCTCGAGCTGGTCTTGAAGTTCACACAACAAGGACCTAAAACGATCTTCTTTATCCAGCATGGCATGGCAAACACGGTCCGCCCGAGCCAGTATGGCATGGGCGTCGGAATTTTCTTGACGGGCCTGGTAGAGCTCAAACCGCAACTCCTGTTTCCGGGAAGTAGTTTCCTGCAGCTGCCGCTCCAGATCCGAGATTTGGCGGAGGGCCTGGGCGTGGGAGTCGCGCAAGTGGTTTCGGTTGTCCCGCACTTTATCTAAGTCTTGGGACACCTGGCGGAGTCGGGCACGAAGGTGCGAAAGTTCTCGGGACATGTCAGGGATCTTAGCGGACTGCTGCTTCAGCTGTTGGACTGTGGAGTGACAAGGACAGGGAGACTGTAAGCAACTGTGTTACAACACAAGAGGAGAAGAGGCACTTACACTGAAGCTTTGATCTGTGAACCAATTTCTGATTGGCGGTCCGGAGGGGCTCAACGACGTCTTCCAGCATGCGGAGACGGTTTCGCTCTTTCGTCAGGATGGCGACTTGACTCTCGAGATCGGTCACCTGTTTCTGAAGGTCAATTGTTCCCGGAGAAGGACTCCGAACGGCAGCTTCATCGGCCCGGCGGTTGGCAGCGGCGAGTTGTCGGACCAAGTCAGCCTGGATGTGCTCCAAGCTATCCACTTGGGCGGTCAACGTCTCCAGCCTTTTCTCCATCCCCGCCGTTTCGGAGATGGAGGCGGATGGCGCGGTGGCTCGTTGTAGAGCGTCCGTAAGCTGACCCACAATTGCCCTGAGGCAGGTTGCTTCGTCCTCCGCGTGTTGACGACTGAGTTTCAGCTCAGCGATCCGGGGGTCCACGCGGTCCAGCATCGCACAAAAGGTTGTGAATCTCTGCGACAGAACGTCATAGTCAGCCCGACAGGATTGAAGCTCCGCCCGAAGGGAAGAGACGGCGACCTTCAATCTGTCCCGGTCGCCGCAAACCTGGCCGTGAACGTGGAGCGCAGTCTCAGCGTCGGCGGTCGATAGCACCAGATCAGGAGCACGGGACGATTTCGGCGGTTTTGCGAGTTCCACCCGCTGGCGGGCGCGTCGTCGTCCACGAGAACGAGACGACAAACGTTGTCCTTGTCGATTTGCAAAACTGGAAATAAATCAAGATAAAGTCAACATCTGTGGACGGGATTGCCAGCGGCCGGGAGACCGACCGGCTTCACGAAAATCGCTATAAATTAGTGGGACGACGTACCAAAGCGAGGCATGGATGAGCTGTATCAGATCAATCGGGTTAGGGTGAGATCGTGCCTCAACTGTTGTGCGGCCGTGACGCGACTCAGGGGCGGCTGTGGTAAAGTGACTTATGAATTAATATGAAGTACTTTCCAAAGGGCGCATTCTGATTGGCAGAAATACGGACCAATGGCGTGGGCACCGGATAGCCGCCGCCGGGCATACCTACAAGCGGCCGGACGGCACCAGGCCTGGGATCAGGCCGGACGAACGTGATAGAAGGCATGAACAGTCGAGCTAGCGGGCTAAGCAGACGGGAAGACCGCGGATGTTGGACGGCCGAGTGGCAGACTGGTGGCGGATTGTTTGTAAGGTATGAGTGAAGGGAGCCTGAAGGAAGATGAGTGTTCTAGTGGATGAAGGAGGCACCCGGATCGGATGAGAAGCTGCCAAGGAATTGCTAGCGCCAGCGGCCAAGGGGCTCGGATGGGTGGCCATCCGGCCGAGCCGGCCGGGTACAATGTACCAGCCGGACTGGTACCAGCTGGGTTCGGTGTACCGGCCAGGTTGGTACCATCTGGGGTTGGTGTACCGGCCAGGCGGGTACACAAAGTCGGAGTTAACCAGGCTACTTCGGGTAAGGCACATGACTGGTCAGCCGGGTTATTTGGGGTAGGTTACACAAAAGGGAGTATTGGATATAGGATAAATCAGTATACGTTTCGCTTTCTTAGACACAAGTCGCTTTCATTGGTTCACGGCAGAGGGCTAACAAGGTCCCCTCTTGCTGTTATTGGTTTGCCCGGGGAAGGTTAAGTTAACCCACCCGAAGTCCCCTGACCGGGAGTCGCGGCGTCTTCGTATACTCACCTCAAGGCGCCCGTGTTTTGAACACGGTATTAAGTATTGGGAAGTGGTGACATTTTGGCCTTCTGTGGAAGAGTGTGGAGTTATATTTTTTGGACTCCCCTTTATGTACTCCGATTGAATTTACCCTTCATTGTTTTATTGGTTTAGCTGGCCGATTGACTATTCTCGGTCCGTATACAAACTTCAAGTGTCTTATTGGTTTAGCTGGCCGATTGATTATTCTCGGCCCAGCCGGCACTATACAAAGTTCAAGTGTATTGCCAGACGAGCTCCCCGGTGACGATTTCCGCCCAGGAGCTACCCCTAGTCCTAAACCTCATCTCCCTATTGGACGGATTTACACTTTTCGCCTTAGGGTCCACCAGGAGAGCAAACCACCCAGTACTGACGGGTACACAAGGTGAGCTTTCAACATGCAACATCCGAGCAGTCACGATCAAGCGGATGAAAGTGACCGATCTAGCCGGCCGGATGCCGGATCGGATCATGACTCGGATGGACGGAGTACCCCCTCCGACAGTCAGTCGTCTGGACTCCCCGTGGGTGTTCGCGTCTCAGGAAGAATTTCTGAGAGCGACTACACCACACGAACCGGTATTCAATCCGATGATATCGGCGTATGATGAGCCTCATTGGACTGACTCTCCCCTACCTTATCTTGAGGTGATAAGGTCTCTCCCACAAAGTCGTCCGTGCTTTGTGTGTTTTTCCCGGCGGCTGAACTTCTCGGTGCTTGACCCCGGGTCCGGGGTCATCAGCTTGCTTGGTATAGTATCCATTGCTTCAGTCATGGTAGCCCAAAACCCTAAGCTAAATAGGGGCTATATCGCAAATTTAGAACCAGTCGTAGTGCTATGAGTAAATCGCAAAACCAGCACTAGTCAGAGCATCAGTTTTGAAAACCAGCACCTGTCGCAAAACAAGCACCTCGTGGCTTCAAAGAAAGGCCTGCTCTAAGACCTAATTCCCTGTACCATAAATAAGGTACAGCGTACAGTAATGAATGCACAAAGGACAGCTTCGCACTTCACAAGGCAGCCTTCCAAATCCCGTCCATAAGTAAGACATAAAGTACTGAAATTGAAGATTATATAATGTTAGGGTTGAATTTCAGCGCATGGGAGCAAGAGTTAAGTAGTACAGTAGGGCATCCTCCAAGATGGACGAAATTCACGCAAAGCATTAAAAGAAGCAAAAATCGACCTTTTTAGCGCGGTAGCATTTTTTGTTCTGTTTCTCATGTCTTAACTTGCCCTACTTTACTACTTTCTAAATAGCTGAGCGCTTGCTTCCTTGCGCTGAAATTCAACCCTAAAATAATACTAGTATATAATCTTCAATGTCAGTACTTTATGTCTTACTTATGGACGGGATTTGGAAGGCTGCCTTGTGAAGTGCGAAGCTGTCCTTTGTGCATTCATTACTGTACGTTATACCTTATTTATGGTACAGGGTTATTACAGTGTAGGTCTTAGAGTAGGCGAAGCAACGAGGTGCTTGTTTTGCGACTAGTGCTGGCTTTCAAAACTGATGCTCTGACTAGTGCTGGTTTTGCGATTTACTCTAGTGCTATTGCTATTTTAAGAAGAGAAAAAAAATACGCCGGCCTGTGCTATTCGGAGCCAAAATAGAAAAACAGATCTTTTCGTGTATCGTTGATTTATATACAAACTTCAAGTCATCTGTAATGGCCAATAATCCCCTCTATAAAGGGATGATATTTAGTTAGGGTTTTTTGTCCTAAATAGACAGACAAAACCCTAAAAACAGAGAAGAAAAATTATTAATAGAGAAAGCTCATTAAAAGCGTAGATAGGGTATACAGGGAGTGCACTACTTAAGGAGGTGTGACTGTAAATCGCCTGGGTCAGGCAGAGGCTAACTGATTTCAGGGAAACACTAAGAAAATGGACCGTTTGGATTAAAGATCTTTCGTCTGATATACAGTATAGAACAACACACAATGATAACTTTCCAAAGTCTAGAGAAGCATGGTGCGCGAAGCGTAACAGTACCGTAGCCATACGCATAGCCATACACAGGTATTCTCAAAGGTATTTACCCAAATCGCTGCAGCCCAACAACATTTTTTATTACATACCGGTAGAGATTCTATTAATATTGTTGCTACAACACCAAGTGACCACTGGAATGTGATTCATCTAAAGTGCTGCTGTCATCAGAAATGAGTTGCTCGCCCAAATAGATTTTCTGAGATATAATACGGGCACGTGCTACATCAGCAGCGCTCATACTAGTCACTTCACTGATGCACGCCGTACAGAATGTCACCTTCCGCTGCGACAGTAAAAGATCTGGATCCACAAAGCTCAACCTCCGGGTAATTTTGCACGCTCTACAAACAAAGCCAAAACATAGCTTGCACGAGTTATCGCTTTTACCAAAGTCTCCAATGCGGCGTTTCGATAGTGGTGTCATACATGTAACACAAATGCGATCTCTCTTTGGTGTACCATGCATTCTGAGCTCCAAGTACTTTTTCTCCAGCATGAATGTGAGCTTGCGCATTTGTCCACAATAAGCGTACTTTAGAGAAGACAAGAACACGGTTGCCGTAGATGATACAACGAACTTGCGAACCATTCCATAATCACCAGGATCCACTACTCCAGTCGCGTACATTTCCATCGTGTTATTACCAATCTGTTGCCAAAATCCGATAACTGACATGTTTCCACGAACTCGGTTGTGGAGCTCGTGAGTCTGCGGAAAGCTTACTGAATGGAGCAAATGATAGCCGACACGCTCTCCTTTTACGCCGTTAATGAAGCCTGTTCCCTCTAAATACACATAGTCGCGGTTTTTCACATACTTAGTGAAGCGGAGCGGAATATCAACCTCCATCCACTTGATCACAAGCGACTGGAATGGCTTCTCCTCAGTAGGCATAAATACTTCGTCAAGTACAGCTGCTCCACTAAGATCTTCGACATATGAAGCCTTGACTCGCATTGCCTCCAGGTTTTCACTAATGACACCAAACATTAAGTCGTCTAGCTTGCCCTCCATCGTACCGGTACACAAAATCATCGGTAATCCCGATCCCGTGGGTTCGTTTTTTGTAGCATCCATTGGAGTTTTCAATCGTTCAGAATACACCTTGAGCTTTTCGCCTTCTTTGAACAATTTCCAGCGACTAGTATTCACAGCGCGTTCCCCAGTGGCGGCGAATTTGGTGTAGATTTCATAGTTACTCGCAATGCATTGGTTAGCCAAATCTTCGAGTTGAGAACGATCCGCTAAGGTCATATTCAGCTCTTGGAACGGATTCACAATGAACCGGCCTTTCATTTGTTTTGAGGTGCACTGTGGATGATTGGTAGCAACTACTGGAGTGAGAGAGTTGTCGACAGGATATGATGGATTTAAAGGTGACCGTCTGCCTTCCAAACGTACGGCCCCATTTTGCAATAACCCACTATTCATTTGCTAACACAACAGACGAGACGAGATGACTGCAAGGGTTCTATGCTAAGTTGGCCATCAACAGAAATGAAGCAAAAAGCTATATATCCACAGTATACTCGTAGTTTCGTTGAGTAACGGATTCAACTACTTGTGCATTACACTCTGGTATAACCTTGCTTCTCGTCGTAATCTACGAGTCAAGTCGGGCGGTTTTACCAACGTTATGTTTGAGTGCAAATCTTTATTTATCTTTTGCAGCTTGAGAATTAGAAACAGCTGAAGGATCTTCCACTTATGAATCTTTTCTCGAATCCGAGTAAACAGTGTGTAGTGTTCACTCTTCGTCCAGTATCTACCAAAGCAGGTTGATCAGAAGGTTAGTATTTCTACCGGTATAATTATAGAGTCGTATATAGTTGACATGGACTACCTTTTAGTTACCTTTTATATATTAGACGCGTTCAGAAATAATGCTAGCCGGACACACCTGTACGTACAATATAATTTGAAGTTTGAAGCTAGAAGCTCCCTATTTTCCTATCCTCGCAATCTGGTCCGAATAGGTGCGGATGCTTAGGCTGCTAAAATGGGAATATTTCACCTCATACCTCAAACTGGCTGTTTGAGGGCTCCCTAAACTCTAAAATGAGGCAGCTTTTGAATCACATATTTTACCAGCAGATGAACACTAGACATGTCAAATCAATAAGAAATCGATTCCACGCCAAGCGGTCGTTGTACTAATACAAGTTTGACGAAACAGCAATCTTGATTAGGTCGAAGTACTGCACTGCATTGCCTGCAATTGCCCTACCAGGGCGGGGTCATCACATCCGCACCAACCAAATGGCACACTGTACCATGGAAAATGATTACCGACCTCGGTTGGTGCAGTGGTTAAGGCCCTGCCCCCGGGACCGGGAGATTGCGGGTTCGAGTCCCACTAGGGACAAAAACCCAAAGTCCAACCAACTTGGTTGGATTCTAAAGTATAATGAGACGCATTCAACCATGGAAAATGATTAGTCGAAAAATAGTCAAATACTATTATAATACTTCTAACGTATCGCAGCAAAATTTAATGGAAAATAGGTGTTCTGGCAAACCCATATTAGGCCGGCGTCCAAAATTGTATGGGGATCTGGCAAAAAGAAAATTAGGTACTTGGGCTTGACAACTTTCACTTTTGTGTGCGCTTTCGGGTAAAATAGTCCAAATTTTTCTTTATGAATAGGGGAAATCGCTAATCGGTACCCTAAATTAACCATCAATTACTAATCAGTACCCTATTCACAAAATTATTGCTAATCGGTACCCAGACCCGCTCTTTTTGCCATTAGCCTTGCTAATTGGTACCCGTGAGATAAAATGAACTATTTCACGAACCACCTTGATGTCTTAACGCTGCTTGTGTATTCTGCATTAAACACGACAAGTGCTTTGTTACGAAATAGATAAATAGCATTGAAACGATTGATTATCATCCTTCCTACCGTACTCGACACATCAAAGCAAAATCGACCTTACACGTAACAGCTGCGCCATATTTTTTTATTTGTAGCGACAAAATTTAGCTGTTGTTGGTTCCATGCTTAAAACGACTGGGTTTCACTATCCACATATTGCATGTATCTCCAAACTTTTAGTTGCACCACAGATTCGTAAAAGATAGTTACAATAACCAGCAAAGGTATAATCATCCTTTAAAAAAGCAGCAATTAGTACAATGTCATGTTAGAGTCCGCTGCGTACTTAGCCCCTGGATATCCCCAAGGAAAAAAGATACGTCGTTAGGTCATGGAACGCATTTGGGCACCGAAAGAGTACAACTCACATTCTACCGATTGCGCAAATACTTCAGTAGCTGAAATACTTCTTGTTCTTCATTATGTACATATAAGCAAAAGAATGAGCGTCAAATGAAATTTATTCGCCTTCACCAAACACCTTTGCGTCGTTCAGTTATTAGAACCAGCATTTGTTCTTCGCTAATTTTGTAAGGGTACCGATTAGCAAGGCTGGTGGCAAAAAGAGCGTGTCTGGGTACCGATTAGCAATAATTATGTGAACAGGGTACTGATTAGTAATTGATGGTTAATTTAGGGTACCGATTAGCGATTTCCCCTTTGCTTTAAATACATGTAGTCCTAAAATATTTGGAATAGGCATTCTGTACTTTTTCTCGACAACCTACCTACTTTTAGGAGGCCTGGATATCATGCAAAAGACCATTTTTGGCGAGCTCTATCGAGAAAACATCAAAGTAGCTATGCAGTCTGGACGAAATACCCATTTGGGCTCCACCGAACATGGTCTAAGTGAAACTTCGGCAAGCACAAAATAACATTTGAATATAGATTTAGAACCTACAAGTACATGTAGCTACGAAAATTAGCCCGAACTACTTGCGTACTCCGAAATCGTGCTTGCCTCAGAGCCGTGATAATACATGTGAGTTTTTGTTAAGCCACCAGTCGACGAGACGATTTGAGCCCTAGCTGCAGCGGCTGCAGGTGCTTTGATGGCGTCATTGAGGCATACAGCACAAAATGTCACCTTTCTCCTTGCTAGCAACAAGTCTGGAGTAATAAAGCTCAGCTTTCGCTGGATCTTGCAGCTTTGACACACGTAGCCAAAGCAGAGTTTGCACGTTGCATCTGATTTCCCGAAGTCTCCATGTCTCCGGTTTGTGATTTGAACATTACACGTGACACAAACGAGCTCTCGGTTTGGAGTTCCCAGCTCCTTTGCCTCAGCGTAGCGTTTTTCAAGCATATATTGCAGTTTCTTCATTTGACCGCAGTGGGCGTACTTGAGCGACGAAAGGAAAGCGTTGGCTATCGTTGGAACAACCAGCATACGGATCATATCACCACCCGGATCCATTATACCCGCAAGAAAAATTTCACAGACATTGGGTCGAACTTGACGGAAAAAGCCGCAGATAGATAAGCTGGCACGAACTCGACCAGGTAAGTCGTGTGTTTCAGGGAAATTGACCGAGTGCAAGATGTGATACCCAACTTTTTCACCACTTGCGAGATACGCGAAGCCAGTAGCCTCGACGTAAGTGTAATCACGGTTTTTTACGAAACCCATCGACTGGAGAGGGATATCGATTTCCATCCACTTGATGACAAGAGAGTCGAAAGGCTTCTCTAACGTCGGATCAACGATGTTCGCTAGGACTGCAGCTCCACTCAAATCTTCCACGTACGAAGCCTTAATGCGCATGATTTCGAGTGTCGGGTTCACCACCCCAAACATCATATCTTCCATCTCGCCGACCTTTGTACCAACGCAGAGAAGAGACGGCAGCTCCGACGATGACACAGAAGTTGGAGGAAGTGATGCGGCACTGCGATAGGAGCCGGTCGTTCTTTCCTGAAAGACTCGAACATTTTCTCTACTTTTCACGAGCTTCCAGTGGTTCTGGTCAATTTTCCCCTTGTCGACGTTAATAAAGTCCTCGTATCGCGATAAGTTGGAGTCGAGGATGACACTTGAAATCTCCTGAAGATTGTCAATATCAGCAGATGACAATACTAAATCCTTAAAGGGATTGATAGTGAATCGTCCTTTCACCATCAGGAAGTTAAGAGGATTTCTTAGGTTGTGTTCGTTGAATGTAGCAAAAAGTTAAATGACTTAAAGATTTCGATGAAAAAGAGTGAGAGGATAAGGAGGAAGTATCTCCCACCTGTTTTTCGTTCCATCCGTCTCCCATATGGTGTCTGCCTCAGCTACAGACGAATACAATGTATACAGTACATCCGATTCGCGATCCTCTCTTGTCCGATAAGATGTATGGTATGGAGTACAGTATTTAACCGTCAACAACAAAACCACAGAAAAAGCCGGTCTACATGTAGATTGTATTCAAGTTTTTTAAAGTTGCAAGCGATAACTTTGAGTCACACATAACCTCGTTTTTATTACAAACATTTCTTATCATAAACGACAACGTCAAGTGGATAGTCCGTAACATCTTTCGTCCTTTCATTGGTGCTGCGAAAATTTTGTTTGGGTTTTCTCCTATTCCAGCAATGTCGGAAGCCTCTGATCAGCTGAAAAAACTTCAAACGCATTCCGTCTGGAAGACTTGGGCTCAACTAGCGGTGCGACAACCGAGTTATTCACACATGACAGACAAAAGGTGACTTTCCGCTGAGTCAACGTGAGGTCTAGCGTCACGAAATTCAGCTCCTTCTCGACTCTACAGAGATTGCAAACATACTCAAAACACGATTTGCACGTACTGTGGTGTCCCACGAGCTTGCTAAGACGTCCCAAACGTCTTTTACATCTTGCACAGATATAATCCACGTCTCGTGATTTGATCATTTGCAATGCCGCGAACTTTTGGCCAAGAGCTTCAGTCAACTTGTTCACTTCTTGATACTGCGCATACTTAAGCGGTGATAGCATTGTTTTAATGAAACGCGGAATAATCAGTCGACGCACACCAGACGGAACGGAATTCATCATTCCTAACATGTAGACTGAGACCGACGAGTCATTCTCTTGACGGAAGAAACAGCACACCGACAACTTGGCGCGAACACGTCCTTCCAAGGCATGAGTTTGAGGAAAGTCGACGGAATGCAAGAGACGATAACCTAATCGAAGATTGTCTGAAAGAAACTTCGTGCCGGTCGCTTCAACGTAAATGTAGTCGCGGTTCTTGACAAGTCCCATCGAACGACGTCGTGTATCAAGTTCCATCCAGTCACAACCATAGATTGATATGGATTCTCCGAAGTTGGTGCTTTGGCAATCGAAAGTACGGTAGATCTGCTCTTGTTGTCACTCGACGAGCTATCAGTTGAAGTTGACTCAACCATTGGAGCTATAATGCCCAGCATAATGTCATTGAGATTGCCAGGAGTCGATCCAATACACAAGACTGACTGCAACTCGGCATCTTCATCACTCTCTGAAGAGGCTTGAAAGGCCGAACGCTGTAGTTTTTCTCGCCTTTCGACGTACGTTTTGATCTGCTTTTTCGTCTTTAGGTACTTCCACGCCTTCAAGTTGACTTTATTGTTGTTAGCATTCGTAAAATGGAGATATTTTACCAGATTAGCCTCAAGAATTGCGTTAACGACTGCTTGAAGCTCAGTGATATCCCCAGGCCTTAGCTTTATACGTTGCAATGAACTCGCGACGAATTCCTCTCTTGTCATGATTGCACCGTGCAAATTGGCACAAAATCGAGAAGATCAGCGAATGGACTAGACAAACGTGTCACTAATGATAGCCAGACATTGACGATGCCGCACTGCAACTGTGAGCTACTAACCCATGTGGAGTGAAGGAGCAAAGACGTCCAGATATTCATTCCAGCCGGTAAGGAAGTGTATTCTTTATACACACTTTCGTATGTTATTAAACTGAACATGGGACTTGCAACAGTTAAACCAACTGGGTACACTGTCCAGAAAGGTAGATTTATGGGGTACATGATTATGTGATCTTTTAAAGACATTTTTTGTCGTAAGATCGACATCATTATCGTGGAGATGTTGACACCAGCATGCGATTCCTAAAATGCAGATTGAACTTTCTCAAGAACTGAATTTTTCTTTACTTTGTCAAACCAACAATACGACGATCAATGGTGTGTGCTTCGGTCAAATAAAACGAATTTAGCCGGGACATCATGACCTAGCCGTCGCATGCAAATTACATACAAGTATAAACACTTCCTAATATTAACGATGTCGCTGCTGCTTGCGTTTGTTTCTGACTACATACAGTTGACCTGTGCTATTATTCGCGCAGATTGGTGTTACAAGCTAATTTGGCAACTACGATATATTACGTATATTGTTACGTTTGACAGGACATATTAGGACTAAAGATTCGCGTCTACAGTATTGCGCAAATGGAGAAAGATATTTTTGAACAGTGATCACTTGATTAGATGTTTAGCAACCCATTCTCCAGTGTGCAAGAAACCTGCATGATCTTATATCCCGTACAATTTATACTGTTGGAGTCTCTTACTTATTTACAAGAGCATGAAGTGGTACAAGGTTAGGGTTCCTGTGGCACTTAAGACTGAGCCACTCGCGGTTCCCCCATTTGAATCGACGATCGGAGCCCACGCCATAACATGACCAAACGAATGTGCGCAATCGTAGTGGAGGATACGAAAGGTGAAGAGAGCGATGATGATTATGAGCCGAGCAAAGACGACGAGGAGGAGGACATGTGCGTCGGTACGGCTGATAGTGTCTGTTACGAGTAGGTTCGGCAATTTCGATACGGAGACGGTGGTAATAGATCGTTCAAACTCGAGCGGGACCGATGACACGCGCTTCACGTAGCTAGAGAGTTGTAAGCTGACATAACTCGCCACGTGGAACGAGGCTCTAGAGTATTTTGGGAGCTACTGCAAGCGTACATTCCAAGCCTTCACTCTATATCTGGAGTCAAACTTGAGCTGACTCAATATGTGTGTAGAATACGTAGCACAGAATCGATTGCCACTCACAACGGTCAAGTGGTTAAAATGCTCCTTAAGACCCCCAAGAGCAAGATGAAACAGGTACCAGAGAATCGTGAGTGTTACCCTGGTGATCTTCGATGTACAGCCGCACGTACCGTTGTACAGGATTCGTGCTTCGTCGGCGAGGTGCGTTGTAGCTTACGTGGCAAAAGGGGTACAAGTAGCACAACTGGGTACTTCATGGATTTTTATGCTGGCTCTCAGCACAGAACCTAAAGTGCTAATTTTGACAGATTCGGCAGACCTTATTCAGTCCAGCTTCATTTTCTACGCTAAACCTGCTGTAATTACAGATGATCGCCATGTTGTTGGTTTCAACGTACTCTAGAAGACGCCTTCAGTCCGAGTCAGGCGGCCAAAACTTTCTATAGCCTCGACTCGTACAACTGGAACGCGGATGCCACAAGTATTGTGTATGTTAAATCGAGTCTCTCTTAGATCGACGGGACGTATACGGACGGTGGTCTTGTGGATTCAGGTCGAATCAAAACGTTTATGAATGAGACTTTTGTTGTGAAGTGGTTCCGGAATCAACAGACGGATGAGGGATAAATCCACTAGCCTGATTGCTAGAAATGTTAGTCCAAATCTAGCTGGCCGGGTCGGCTACCAACAGACATCAGATGGCGCTGCCGGAGGTGTTCAAGAACACCCGCACGCGTCAAACCAGTAAACGGGCATGGAAACTGGCTAAGAGAGGTAATTGAGATGTTGTGGGTCAGGCCAACCAGAAGTTGACCAGCTGGATTAAGCGGGGCTGAAAGGTGGTTGATGGTGGCCATAGGTGGTCAAGGGGCAGATTGGTCAAGAGACGGATAAATAAGAGGGCCCAGGGAAGGTTATGTCCCTGTAGTAGTCGGACGGAACACCGGAGATGGGTGAGTGGCCATGAAGAAGGAATCGGAGTCGGCGGCCAGGTACCGGCCAGTCCGAGATGGATGATCATCCAAGCTGGTCAGTTTATTTTGGGTAGGGTACACCAAAGGTTTGTATCGGATATAGGGATAAAAATCAGTATATGTTTCGCTTTCTAAGACACAAGTCGTCATTGGTCCACAGCAGAGGGCTAACAAGGTCCCCTCTAGTTGTTATTGGTTTGCCCGAGGAAGATTGAAAAGAACCCACCGGAAGTCTCCTGACTGGGAGTCGCTGTGCATTTATACTCTCTCAAGCCGCTGTGGTGGAGTGACATGCAAATTAATCAACGGGAAGGTATGAAGTACATTCGGCCGAGGGCGCCTTTTGATTGGTAGAAAATCCGGACCAAGGACGTAGTTGCCGGATGGCAGTCGCCAAGAGTACACACCAGCAGCAGGATGATGTCAGGCATGGAATCGATGCAGATGGGTGTGGTCGAGATGTATGTAATTGGGCTAGCTGTAGATGGGCTGTCCGGGTCAGGTGAGCCGGATGACCTCGGACAGTGGATTACCAAAGGGCGGATTGTTTGAAAGGTGTATGTGCGAAGGGTTCTGGAAATGGCTAAGTTTTGCAGAGGACGGATGAGGCGCCGGAGTTGGACGTGGAGCTGCTAAGGAGGGGTTAACGCCAGCGGTCAAGTGAGCTTATATGGATGGCTATCCGGGTTGAGCCAGTTATTTGATGTGCAGTACACCAAGGAGCATCCAGCTGACGGCTGGGTTTGGTGTACAGTACACCAAAGAGCATCCGGCCGATCCAGCTGAGTTTGGTGTACAGTACACAGAAGAACATCCGGATGGAGCTAACTGGACCACTTCAGGTAAGACACATACCTATCCAGCCGGGCTATATGGGGTAGGTTACACAAAAGGGAGTATTGGACATAGGGATAAAAATCAGTATACGTTTCGCTTTCTTAGACACAAGTCGCTTTCATTGGTTCACAGCAGAGGGCTAACAACGTCCCCTCATGCTGCTATTGGTTTGCCCGGGGAAGGTTAAAGTAACCCACCGGAAGTCCCCTGACCGGGAGTCGCTGCGTTGCGTATACT
>MIQA02001264.1:0-14192 GCA_001887855.2 Sclerospora graminicola | reverse complement strand
GATCAGACGACACAAGATATTTGGAGGCATGACCATCTGCTGTCTGATTACCAACGTTGGTGCTTGTATCGAATGGCCACGTTCCAGCTCAATTGCTTTTACGATGGATATTCATCACAAGGCGGGTGCACAATAGATGATCATTGTTTAGTACCCGGGAAAGGGGTCACACATATAGTGTGGGGGTGTACGCGTGCACAGAAACTGAGGGCACGCGTTTTAAGCTTATGGAACGGTTGGTGGGCAAATGCGGAAGATTTAAATCCATATAAATGGCATTTCGTCACTCGGCAGGCACCGCCTATATCGCCGGTAATTATGCAGCGGCTAAAAATTCGATGTGGGCACCAAGCCCAAGCGTGTAGTAAGGAGATGCCCAGACTATGGTGGCCGTTTTGCTCGATAGGTGCGACGTGGTTATGGCAGCTTCGCAACGAACATATTTTCCAAGGAATAAGAAGGACTGCGCATGAGCACTTGGAATTTCTTTGGAAAAAGGCCTTGGAGCAACTTCAAGCAGTCATTGAGTTTGAAAAGAGACGTTCAAGTTCAAGGTTACGAGGAATCCGGGTGCAGATATGTCTCGAAAGCATCCAGGGTGAGATGCAAGACCGACCTATTGATCGTCGAAAATTGTTACTTTCGTTACGACGAGATGGGTATCGATCAGAGGAAGGTTTACACCGAGTACTACGGAATTTTATTGTAGCTAATAGTTAAAATTTACTAAATAGACTACGTTTTACAACAACAATTAGTGTGGTATCCTAATTACTGTGATACACACTATTTAAGACGACCAGTTCCAAAAGGTAAGGTTCGTAATAACTGTGGTACACACTAATTACGGAAAAGGGTGTAGTAATCATATGTATGTTGTCCACATACAATTTGTTTTTAGAAGGGGGAATGATTTTTTCAGCAATTTGAGAGGATTGTCTGTATTGTTTCCCTACAAAAACCCATGGCTTTGCGAGACACGAACAGAAAGAGTTATTATAATATTTTTGATGCATTACTAGTACTTCTAGCTCATTAGCGATAGATAAACGGCTATAAAAAATCCTGATTAGTTGGACTTTTACGGGCGGGGCTATTCCGTACCATGCTTTTTACTATTCCGTACCCCAAGATCGTGGAAATTTTTTATTTGCCTTTATTGATCATAATAAAAGCATTTACAGATTAATTGTCGGAGTGAAAAATCCCAGGCACGCCATGCTGCAGTCATAGGAGGATTCGCCGCCATCGAATCAGCCGTTGTCGTAGTTATAGCTGGTCGAGATACTTCCATGGTGGTGAGCTTTTAAGGGCAGAATCTCGAGTGAGACGATGAATGTAGAGGGGCGGCCAGGCAGAGAGAGAGCGATTGACGAAACGACTCTACATCTTTAAAAGGACGTCTTGAAAACAGTTGGGGGTGAGATGTCAGCAAGGAGAAGAAGAAGTGATTGCAAAAAGGACAAGAGACGATGGAGGTTCACTCATCGTAATTGCTCTAAACTGATTAAGAACGTAACAATTGCCAAGGCCTTTGGATCTAGAGCGCGAACTAGACATGTCTGTTTACGACTTGCTGTGGTGTTACCAAGTTCGTTTCATTCTGTTTTTACGAGCTATTTCTTTACTGGAAAGCATGGAAACCTCTTGAGATCCTTGATCGCGTCCATTGCCGCCTTCCCTCTGAGAAACTCGTTGTTTGGTGTTAACCAGTCATCTTGTAACAGACCTTCTGTGAAGCGACCAAACGTATCGGCAGGATTGTATTGATACGCACTCTCGGGTTTAACGACCACATATAAGCACCCGCATATCCTTCTTTCAGCATCACTTGGACAGTAAAATCTGTCGTCCGCTTCGTAGTCCTAAACGGATGTGCGTCTTTACTATACAACCCGGCAAATTCACCCATGACCATGGCAGAAGTCTTGTCCGCTTGAAGCAAATAGCTAATGGCGTCCATTGTCTTCTCGACATTATACCTTAACGTCTCATCATCGAGTTCAACATATGTCTTGAATGCTCCTGAAGCCTCTTGGGCAGATGTTGAGGCAAAGAGATACCAGGCAGGATACACGGCTGTATTATAGTAATGAGGCGCCCAGACGACTTTATTCTGCTTGTTAAGCATTGGAGAATTCGTTCTTGAGACCAGCACCCCACCAATCATAGTAGATGTTTGTTAGCGTCACCGTCCCTGACTCAGCAATACCTTCAACAAACGCGAGCCAATTCGGACAGCCTTCGAGCAAGCGATTCCCAATTAACGAGGCCCCCTTTTGCCAGTCTGGAGCGGCACCTCCCCACGGACATTCGTGTAATTCATTCTTCAGATCGAGGCCAATAATGTTCCAGTACTTGGACATGCACAAGTTTTGCGATAGAATGTCAACTGCTTTCAAGAATTGAGCTTCACTCAGATCCAATTCTTTGCTAAACCAGGGCACCGCCTGATTTCTTGGGGTCTAACGTATGGAGACTAATGAGGACAGAGATTTGACGGTATCCAAGTGCTTGAACTATCGATAGGATTGGCAAAATGCACGACGTGATATTGACTGTTCGGTTGGTGTTTAAATTGATGAGCGATTTTTCTGGTGCAACGTCGTTGTCGATGTGTGTGCCGGCATGGTTTGTAAAGCTTAGCTACAGGATGCTCAAATATCTATTTTTGACGGACATGACAGAAATTAGGATTTTTCACTCCGACAATTAATCTGTAAATGATTTTATTATGACCAATAAAGGGCAAATAAAAAATTTCCACGATCCTGGGGTACGGAATAGTAAAAAGCATGGTACGGAATAGCCCCGCCCTCCGATGTCATCAATAATTTTATTTTATAATTTTAAGGTCACATATTTAGAATATAATAGCAAAATCAGTGATTTGGATGCCGCGGGAGAGAGCTATCATATAACATGAAATGAGCGACTCGGGCATCTTGACAACAAATTAATCCGGAGCAACAGGTCCCAAGGGTATTTTAGCTATATGCATAGTTTTAGGCTTAGTGTTTTTAACCAGCTAATTTTGAGTCCCGGGTGCTGAAGACCACAGGCATGTTTCGATGGTGTCAAGCACACACAAATTGTTGCTGACTTGCGTCGACGTTTATGCGTTGGCCTTTCCCGATGAGAAATTCACCATCGCGTGTACTACCTGCTGCACAAGAGCTACAATGCCTGGGGTACCCGACAGTATGCTACTTTTTCCTCCTCGTTCCTACTAGCTGCCTCATTAAATATACTCCGCATCGTCGGAGAAATCAATGAGCACAAGACAACGATATGTGCCGATAATCTGGTCAAGATGAAACTGAATCTATTACTCACTCTCCTACGTGCACTTTCTGTGTAACGCGTGGTATGATATGCGTGCTTCGTAGTGTTTCCCATGTTCTTTGGAGATGCTATGAATTATTGCTTAGGACCTTATGTTAAAAAGATAGAACTTGCAATACGTGTCCCGTGGAGCATAAAGACGCGACGTGTATTGGATATGTCGTTTTTTTATCACCGACACGCTGGTATACCGGTACCGGTAAGCGCTATTTTGTCACACCCATTGTGGTGACGCAGTTGCTCAACATTTATTACGACATAACGCATCGATTCTCGTGCGTAAAGATCATGAAAAGGCACAGGCATTGGCGGACGCACAAACTCAAAAAAATGCTCGGGAAGCCGTTTCCATCAAAATATTAGGGGCCTTTGATTACGAAGATAAGAAAGAGTCGCAATTTAGCAATGAAAAAAAGTTCTCGATATTTAGAGTATACGCCGTCGGAAATGGAAGTGTTGATAAGAAAATCGAGGGAAATTCTCTATGACCAACGTACGATCCGTACCATGATTTACACGTCTTCACCGTCCGATTTGGCCTTACAGACATGTTTACCATCTTGTGGCCTTGGATGGCATTTGCGTGCTACTTTAATCAATAGCGTCAAGGGTCGAACCGATGGCTATCGACGCTATCGTACCCTCAAATAACCAGTACGACAACGAGCGAATGATATTTGCGCCTGGACCGAGATTTCTCCCCCGTTTGCATATATTGCCGTAATTGTCAATGTTTTGTTTTCCATCTCGACTGGCGTATTATATTTTAATGCAAGCTTCAATTGGGAAACAGGAGAAAAATCTCGACGAATTTATGTTTAGACCGAATTACGACTGTCTCCCGATCGCGCGGCGGTTGAACTGTCTACTTCTGTTGGAACCATTGCTATTGCGTATGCCGGCATGCACTGTATTCCGCGTGTTCCTACATGGATTAAACGCGTGATAAGTGTGCAAGAGAGTAAATTAAAAGAATTGTTTCGAGAACAAGAGTTGGACGCTAAACCTCTGATCGCTCGGAAGCTGTGGGGCTGGAGCTAGTAGGGTTTTCGTGTACAACTGTTTTGCGTGAAGACAGAATAAAACTTGATATTGGCGACCCGCGAACCATATTGAAACCCAAAGGCGCCGATTCTGAATAGAATTGTGGTGGAGTAATTCAACAAAATCAGGAATAAGTGGACCACACACGGCTGTTGATTGGTAGCTGTGGGAACACCCATCAAGATGGGACCGTTGATGGTGAGACAGGCTGATTCATTTCAGGGTGATATATAGGTGATAACGTGTCATCGCAAATGTGTCGATCAGGGCCTTGTCGACTTCTGACCGGGGGGTGATACTGGCTGCAAGGGTACCGAGAAATTCCTCTTCCCCTTGGTGCATTCGAGGATTTCCCAGGTCCACTGAAATAATAGCGCTGCCCAGTATTCCGTCAATTCCGTTCGAAGACAATAAACAAGCCAGGGTAAACCGTCTGGAGAGTACTTTGATCGGTCTGGTCACCAGCATAGAATAACAGACAACTATTATGCGTAATAGTGCCAGCACTATTTTATCCAACATGCTATAATTAACCTCATTCGGTTTCAACGTC
Organism: Sclerospora graminicola; assembly: GCA_001887855.2. NCBI lineage: Eukaryota > Oomycota > Peronosporomycetes > Peronosporales > Peronosporaceae > Sclerospora > Sclerospora graminicola. The sequence continues at coordinate 9,250 of MIQA02001264.1, read as the reverse complement.
CGGCTTGTAAACGTCACTGGACAATACACTCCATCGTGATCTTGGACCAATGCGGCTGATATTGCCCATTTACTTGCATATAAAATCACTACGGGAATCTTTTCCGGATCGAAATGGTTCAATATCGGGGCCGAAATCATCTTCGCCTTCATCATACTGAAAGCTACCATAGCTCGTTCCATATGACCCTCTGATCCAGACACGGTTCGGTTGATCAGAGAGCTGGATTTGAGATCCAGTTCGTTGATTTCAGTTTTGTGACTTGTCTAGTTCGATGACTTTTCCAACTGATCACGTTCTCGTAGCCCGTGATAATCAACTTCTTTCAACTCATATAATATAGCGGTATATATCGAAAAATCTTCGATAAACCGGCTATAATAATTCAGGGATCCGAGAAAAAACTTCATAGCTTTTAGTGATCGTGGAAACGGAAGATTACTGAGCGCACCCAAGTCCTTCGGTTTTGCTTCCAAGCCCTGCATCGACACATTATGACCAAGATAAGCGACCTGTGGCTGACCCCAGGAGCTCTTGGCCACGCTGATCGATAAATTCCAGCGCTCACAAGTGTCGAGGAGTCGCTCGACCTTGTCGCATAGCATATCCCACGACGCTGCCATAGCAAATATATCGTCTATATATGATCGCCTTCCCAAGACTGATCGTCGATCCAGGTCTGGTTCACCTTCCGTGAACACATCTTGCAGATCGGTGATCTTTCGTTCGGCACGGATCTGGAAGTATCCATAGAGAGCATTGTCAATCATTCTATGATAGATCTGCGGAGCGTTCTTTAGTCCGAACGGCATCCGATTTCATTCAAAAAGGCCGAAAGGTGTAACGAAAGCCAAAATCTCTCGAGCACGATCAGTCATTGAAACCACCCAGAAACCACTAGCCATGTCTAGTGAGCAAAACCATAAAACTTTATCTAGATCCTCAAGTAAATCATTTGTTAAGGGCCTCGGATAAACCATCAACTTCGTGAGGCGATACACCATCCTATAGTCGATTATTACGAAGTCGAATATCAACCCCATTCTTTTTTATCACAATCACAATCGGTGATGCCCACTGCGACGTTGAAGGTCGGATGATTTTTGTACTAAACAGGCCCTTGATCAAATCGGATAGCTTTTACCGGTATTGTGGCGCGCCTTTGCGACAATGATGAGCGATCGTTCACGCATTTTCATTTCCAATCAAAAAATGGCGCCTTTTCCTGATGATCTTCTTTAGTTGATCGATCTGATCGGGGGTGTTTACTTCAGGATCACCGACTTGTAGATCTTCTAGGTTGACCTCCGGTATATTGGGTGATACTTCTGGCAAAACCGCCATCTGTTTCTCGATATCTTCAATGTATTGATCACCACCTTCATGTATACACACTTGTTCATCCACCGGATCTATTTCCTCCGGTTCGGTATTAGCTTGGGTCGCCCCTAGCGGATCTATCTGACTAGTGATAAACCACGGGTTGGTCTTCGTCCTTAGCCCTTTCGACAGGTTCACGTTCCCATTTCTCCCCAGCGTCGGTTTTAATCATATCATCATCATTTTCATCCTCCGGTTCCGTGCGTCGATGATCCGGGTCTAATTACCTTCAAAATATGTTGACCTTTTTTGACACGGCTTTCACCCTCGCTTTCACCGACGATCCTCTGGTCAATAATTTGGTCGGAGTTGCATATTCCGGCTTCTAAACCAAAGGTGAGGTTTCTTCGTCTACCAAATCTTTTTCACTGATAACATGCCTCTTGAGCACATCCATTGCTTCCATCAAAAGTGTGAATTGTCATATATTGTAGCACCGTTGTAACAGGGCGTCCTGACCATTGCCATGAGGTACCATCTCTCGCCGTCAACTCAATGTCATCTTCGTCGTCAGTATCCTCACTAGCAAAAGACCGTCGAAATATTTTCTTGGTAGTACCTATTGCTGTGGAGGGCGTCTTCTGTGAGGGCAATGTGGCAGACACACTCGCCAATTGATTCAAACTTAGGTCGCCATCTCGCATCAATTTCATTAGCGACTCATCACTGGTTCATCAGTTGTGCCACTTCGTGTGGCTGACATTACTTCATCCCCATTTGACGAAAATTCCAACTTCATTGCAATTTGCTTTGTTGTAGGACGTCCATGACGCAATATCCTTTCTACGCTTTCTGTTTTCCACTCCACACCCCCGCTCACTAGCTCATCTAATGCGGGGGAGGGGACTTGGGGAATCTTCCTGTGGAGTGTGCCCAACATCGGACACCACTCGATAGGTAGGGTTTAAGTCACTCTCCAAACCATCATTCCGATAGTACATAATGGAGGTCTCCCATTGTTTTTCTGCCAATAATAAGGAGACCATAAGCCCAATATCTCTTGCCGTGCGCTCTGGGTCTAATCCATAAGCCTTTTCGAAATTATCCCAGCGATACATTTCATATCCACACTTTTGGAGCATTTTTTCAACGCTTTCCACTGTTTCTTCCAGTATACCAAATGTCACCACATCTGTATCCATACGAAAACCTGGGCTCGATTCGCGTGTTTTCCGAATTTTATATAGCGAAAACCACAAATTTGAGCCTCCAGACATTTTTAGAACGTGCTTCTGGTACCTTACCATCTTAGCACATGCCTCTGAGAACGTGTAGGTCCGGTTAGGATCATCTTGTGAAAATTGTAACGAAAATTGTAACAGAGGCTGTCTGTAACAGGGCAACTGTTACGCGGGTTACACTGTAAAATTGCAGTGAGGAAGCGTGCAATTTGAGTAGGACCAAATGTAAATTTGGTCCTCTTTAGTTTACCTAAGATAAACTGTAATAAAGACTAATTAATTTATTAATTAATCTATCACTTAAGTATATATATATTTTAATATAATATACTTAAGGCTGCTTGTGTACTAGAAGGTAAGTTTAAGAGTGAATATATTATGAGTGGTTTAGAGTTAATAACTATAATTAAATCTAAACTAATCATACAAATATTAGTATAAAAACTGATCTGAATGATATTTCTATCATTAGATTACTTGTTAGATTCGATAATGATATCAGAATCTGTTCTCAAAGTGAATTATAACAACTTATAATTCAATATTCACATTTCAAACATTAGGTCTGAAATTGAACTGTGATATTTCTACTTAAATATCACTTATGTAATGGGCACCCCATTACATCACCCCCCACTCAAGCTGGTTAGCCAATAATATAATATAATATTGGCAAATCGATTGGTGGCACTTGTTCGTCATAACGATATTCTGTTATAATCCATCTCTGACCATAAGAACAAATGGTCAACAAACGCAGCGGCGCCCTTAAGGGCGCTGCCGATACTGAAAAAGCAGCCACCACCTCTGCATCACGTGCAGAGGTGTCATCGAATGCCGACGCTACGAAAAATGTAGCGTCGAAGAGAAAGACAAAGCCGATAGACCCATTGTCTCTCGTAGTAGACGCTGCGGAAGCAGTGTCTAAGAGAGGGCGGGAAGATGTCGCGAATGCAACATCTTCCGTGTCTCCACCTGCCGTAAGGCGGGTGGCTAAGAAGCCTAACGACATCTTCGGAGAGTCATCTGACTCCGAAGAAGAGGGCGAGGACGATACCGTCCCTGCCAACGATTCTAGCGAGCTTAAGCCCGCTAAAATTGCTTCGCCGTTAAGTGATGGCGAAGTAGAGTCTGACGCCGTCGATTATGACAGCGACAACTCCATGAAACGGTGGTATGAGGAGCGTAGAGCTCCTCCTGGTCCTCGTCATTCGCCAGGTCGTAGCGAAGACGACTTTGAGGTGGCAGGTGGTGCTCCACCTGCCAAGAAACAACGCGCAGAAGCGGCTTACGCTGCTTCTGATTCACCATGTCGTATGGAACGCCGTGTTCCGTACAAAGTGGGGTTTTGGACCCCAGCATGGACGCTTGCCCTCGGAAGTGGTGGGCACACCGCGCGATTGTCAATATCCATTATTTGACATTAATGCGCTTGATGATTGCGAAGACCTTCGCAATCGTCATTTTGATCGTAGTACCGACGATAGACGTCGGTACTTCATCGACCTTTTCTTTCAGGCTCGTTATTACACGAACCGGAAAGGGTCGCGAAAGAATAGGGACGATAAAGACGCCCTTACGCAGAGTTGGAATGCCTTTGTTGAGAATTACAACAAAGGTCCCGACGAGTACGTGAAGAAAATTCACATAAACCGCGAGCGCTTCTTAAAGGACTCACGCTCAGGTAAAATTGAGTTTATCCATTTTACTTGCATTAGAGAGGGATTCTCTTGCGGAGTTCCTTCTAACATGAAGTGTCCGTGTTGTCCCGCGGGAGCTCCTCGTCTAACCGAAAAGGAGCTAAGAGGGTACCGAGGTTTCTCAGTACCCGCTAGTGTTAAGAGCCTCATTGATGCTCTTAAAGCATCGGTACCTAGTACCGAAGCTTTGCAGCCATCAACACCTAGTGTTGACGCTTCTTTTGAGTTTGAGGAGAAGTTTCCTTCTCAAACTCCTGCAGGAGGTCAGGGGCATCCGCCCTTAGCACCTCAATCGGTTCCCAAGAGTCAAACTCTTGGGAATATCCCAACCAGCGTACCAGGTACTCGGTACGCTGCCCCTTCTTATAGGGAACCGAGCGCTTCGATAGTAAGCGCTCGAGAATGTAACGCTTGTTCCCCTGACTATCAATCAGGGGCGGCGGGGGTTGGTAATTCCCTCGGCGTTGTTGTTGCGGATCATGGTTACCAGCTCCGCAAGCTCGAGAGGCACTGTAACGCCTTGAGCGAAGACATGTGCCACTCGATGAAAACTTATCGTTCTCATCGAGACGAGATTCGCGACATTCTGAGCGCGCATCTCGTGATGCAGCAGAAGAATGATCTTCTGCTGGTCGAGATTGATCGACTAAAGTCGGAGATGGAAACTCTCCAGAATTCTCACAATCGGTTGGAGACCGATTACAAGTCTCTCTTGGGAGACTTGAAGAAGCACGGCATTCGCCGTGGCGATGCGTCTCGTCCGAAGACGTAGACGATCGGTACGGCTTGAGCCTCCCAACGTAAAACGTTGGGTGAAGGCGCATGGCCGCGGGAATGTCTAAAGTATAGGCATTCCCCTTAACACTTTGGACCTTGAAGGGTCCAATGAACTTAGGCAGCAACTTCCGTGTAGGGAAGTTGCTGATTGCATGTGTAGGCAAATTAGTTGTAGATAACATAACAAATTCACCTTTTTGAAAGGAATTTGTGTTTTTCCTTCCATTTTTATCTGCATTTTGCTTCTGCTTGTCAAAAGCGGAAGCAAGTGCATCTTTTACATAGCGTATTACAGCTTGGCGCTGTAATACGAATTCATCTACTGCTTTATTGGCAGTAGATGGGTTGTTTTCGTTGTCTGCAGCCATTGCTGCAGACACATATTCCGCATAAGCAGCTTCAGTTTCTGAAGCTGCTTGAGTTTCTTCTGTGTTAACAGTAGAAGACTCATCAGTTTCTTCGCAAGTTGCAACTGCAACTTGCGCATCGACTCGCTCAAAATTTGAGCGGGTCCCTCCCCCACTTAGATTTGGCGTACCGCCAAGTAAAGCTGGGGTTCGTGGATGCCTTAAGGCATTCACGTAGAACGGTGTATGCTTAGTAGAAGCATGCACCGAGTTATTTATTGCAAACTCAGTGAGTGGCAAATAGTCGCTCCACTGCTCGAAAGCATGCGCGTATGAGCGCAGCATGTCTCTGAGAACGCGGTTAACGCGTTCAGTCTGTCCATCCGTTTCCGGATGGTCCGCGGTTGATATCTTCAACTGCGTGCCTAGTAACGAGAACGTTTCTTGCCAGAAACGTCCTGTGAATCTCGGATCTCGATCCGAGATTATGTTTTTCGGCATTCTGTGTAAACGGAATACCGTATCAACGAATATCCGCGCCGTTTGCGCAGCGGTGACATTCGCTGACACTGCAGCAAGATGAACCATCTTGCTGAAGCGGTCCACAAAGACCACTATTCCTGTCTTCCGACTGTGATCAGCCGGAAGACCAAAGATAAAGTCCATGGAAATGGACTTCCAACACTCTGTCGGAACCGGCAGAGATTGGAGGGGAGCCTGCGCAGAGTGCGCAGGCTTGACGCGCTGGCATATCTCGCAAGCGCGTACATACTTGCGTACCCATTTATATTGGTTACGCCAGTAGAAATCGCGTGCGAGAGAAGCATACGTCTTCTCTCGACCTTGATGCCCCGAAATCGGTGCATCATGGTACTCAAGCAATATTTGATGTTTGAGATCATCGTCGTTTGGAACGACGATGCGACTAACATCATCTTGGTCTGTGCTATAAAGCAACAGACCATCGTGCAATCGATAACGATGCACGCAAGCGCGAAGGAACTCTGGAAGTTCCTCGCGCTTCCGATCAGATTGATTACTTAAGTAATCAATCAGCAGACGAGTTTCCTCGTCTGTTTCGTACGCTTGACGTACCTGTCGTACGAGTGACGACGACAGAGCAGTGCAACGTATTGCGTTTGCACTGGTTGCCTCGATTACGGACGGTTTCGTCTCGTAATCTGGGCGTCGTGATAGCGCATCCGCTATCACGTTCAACTTTCCCGGTTTGTATTCAACCGTGAAGTTGTATTCTGCAAAGAATGACAGCCAACGTGCCATTCTTTGAGAGATGTGTGGTGAATTCACGGCCGTGCGTAACGACGCATGGTCCGTGTAAACCACAAACGGTCTATCTCCTAAGAGATAGATCCGAACCTTTGCCAGTGCGTATTTCATGGCAAGGAGTTCCTTGTCATGCACCGGATAGTTGCGTTCGGCTGGGCGCAGCTGACGCGATTGATAATAAATCACGCGATCACGATCATCGTGATCACGCTGCATCAAGGCGCAGCCGATAGCGAAATCGCTCGCGTCGCAAACGACGTGGAACGGTCGCTCGTTGTCGGCGATTGCCAAAACGGGAGCCTCAGTCAAGCTACGCTTGACTGCATCAAACGCATCTTGGCACTGGGTATTCCAGCGCCATTCGATATCTTTCTTAAGTAATTGAGAAAGAGGTCGAATTAAACCGGTATCGTTGCACGAAAATTTGTGCAAGTATGTCGCCAACCCAAGGAACTTTCGAAGTTCCTTGACGTTGTTTGGCGTAGGCCATTCAACGATCACCCTGATCTTTTCCGGATCAGGGCGCACTCCGTTCTTGCCTACAAAGCAGCCAAGAACGGGTATCTCAGGTGCACCAAAGGTGCACTTCTTCAAATTTGCATAGAGCTTGTGCTTGCGCATAAGCTCTAACACCTGACGTAGATGTTCTTTATGAACATCCTCTACATCAGTTTACCATGTTCAGCCTTACTATGGATGAACACGTCGTCAAAGAAGCTCGGTGCGAATTCTCGCACCGGGCGCAATAGATGCGTGACGCATCTATTGAAAGTGGCAGGGGCATTTCGAAGCCCCTGTGGCATAACAAGCCACTCCCAAAGCATGCCGCTTGGAGTGCTTACAGCCGTGAGAGGGATATCCTTCTCACGCATGAGGATTTGGTAGAAACCATCCCTCAAATCGAGAGCACTGAAAACGGTGCTCCCGCTCATGCCATCAATGATGACATCCTTCCGCGGTATCGGCGTCTGCGCCGGTACCGTGGCTGCGTTCAGCTTATTGAAAGCATGAACGATTCTCCACCCACCGGTGGATTTCTTTACGCAAAAGGTGGGACTGGAGTGCGGTGAGGTTGACTCCCGCACATGTCCCGCCTTGCGACGAGTTTCAAAGAACTCGTCGATTGCTTTAACTTGGTCACGCGGCAATGGCCATTGCCGCGTGACACAGTACTTCGTGCCAGGCACGAGATCAATTTCGTGCTTAGTTCCCTTATCCTTAGGGAGCTCGCAAGGTACTTCTTCCGGGAATACGTCAGCGTATTCCCAAAGTACCTCGTAGTACGGGGAAGTCGCCTTAAGCGACTCCCAGCTCTGCGCTTCAAAGCGCTGAACTTTGGTTTGTTCGTTGGGAACGAGTTCGTTCCCAACGTTCTTTTCATTGGGAACAGGTTTGTTCTCAATGCCTTCTAATTGCAAAGTGGATATTCGTTCATGAATATCCACAATCTCATCAGATGCGACAATGACGCAGATCTGTTCGATCTGATCATTTCGCAAGTTCTTTACGAACTTCTTCCAGCTCAAGGCTGGAAGGGCCATCATCTCTGAACTTAGGTTCGGAGGGTTGTCAAGTGTGAGAGACTGGGTAGCCAATCCAGTCTCTGTCTGCGTCAAGACGTTGATCGTCTCGACGGACACAGCTGCTAGATCAGACGCACTTGTCCGATCTGTGGCACGGTGATCATCACTCGTGCACAAGGCCTTCTCTTCATGGTGGCCACTGTCTACCATGATGTTCATGCACTCTCGACTGTTCTTACTCGTGAGTTCTTTATTTTCGACACGGAAGTCATTTGCTTCCGTGACGGTTTCATTCTTTTCACGGTGGGTGTTTCCCACCGTGTGTATATTCTCTCTACCACGACCGTCATCGGTCGTAGTAGTAACTTCAACACGGGAGTGTTTTTCACCCGTGTTGCGCACATTACTGACACGCAACGACTCGTTCGTTGCGTGTGTAAGTCCCTCTGGACTTTGGTCAGCGGGTGTACCATCCGCTGACCTAGTCGGATCAGACCTGGTGGTGCCATCGCTACCCACCAGACTGTCTGACTCTGCGGTTGTATCATTAGATACAGTCGGATTACTCACAGGGTGATCAGATCCTTTGAGACCGCCGCAGTCGATCGACAGGTTAACCCAGTGGATCGTTGGTTGATGCTTGGACATCCAAGGGATGCCCAAGATAACATCGAACTTGTCGTCAAGAGCGAGGACGATGTATTCGTCCTCGAACGACAGTTCGTCTAATTCGAAGTGTGTGCGAATCACACGCTTTGGTATAGTCACGGTTGCACCTGTTGCTAACCAGACTGACAACATGCTTCGTGGAGATTCAATCTCTACGAAGTTCAACGACGTTAGAATCTCAGTTCTAACAAATTGTTTGACGCTCCTGTGTCAAACAGAGCACGCACGGGGACATCGTTTCCGTGCGGCTTAACTTCCAGGGTGATGAGAGGTTTCTCTTCACCCTGCACACGCTGACAGGACATAGTCCCGTCTGGTTATCCTCACATGCCCGATGTCGGCATGTGAGATAACCCGTCCAGTAGGGCGCCCCGCCCCTACTGGTT
>MIQA02001263.1:0-36590 GCA_001887855.2 Sclerospora graminicola | reverse complement strand
GAATCGGCGATTCCATAGAGCTCGTCGTATCCCGAATCGCCCACTTGCTGTTCCGTTGTCGTAACAACCAAGCGAGCGTGAGTCTCGGCCGCCATCGCGGATCGACTTGTTGACTTTGCTGACGTTTGGCGTGTCTCAGATAGCCTTTAAAAAGTCCAGTTTCTCTATACAATTCCCAAGCAAAAAGTGCCATAGAAATTATTAACCCAAAGGTTCTAAAACTCAGGTAAAAGGTAGTAACCCTACCATCATATTAAATAAAACTCTCAATCACTCCCGAGGTCGTCTACTTAGCAAGGAGCGGAAAACGCTACTTCATTTCCCTTATAGAGAGAGATAGATACAGACCCAATGTTGCATTGTTACTCTCGTCGCAGGAAGTGCACGTGTCAAACGCTGTTTGCGCGCCTTAGTCGCTCCAAAACGCATCTTTTGACAGTGTTTGTGTGTGTGTGCGTGTCCTAACTGCTAGCGTCCGGTTGAAAAGAATCAGCGGGCACAAAACCGGTGGGTCTCTTAAGGTTACTATACCCGTTGTTGCTACTTCGCGGTCGCGGTAGCGGACATGTACTTTACACTCGATTTTCGTATGCAGAGGAGAGATGACGTGTTTCCCCTTTTAGTCCCTCTACTTTTTTTCCCTCCACGTGGCTCGACCTCATATCCCATTTCTTCCGCTACGGCAAAGATCTCTTCTCCCTTCTCTTCTTCCTCCCCTTCCTCAATCCAGCAACATGTGTGACGAAGACGTCCAGCCCTTGGTCTGTGATAATGGATCCGGTATGTGCAAAGCCGGTTTCGCCGGTGACGATGCTCCCCGCGCCGTGTTTCCGTCGATTGTCGGTCGCCCCAAACACTTGGGGATTATGGTGGGCATGGACCAAAAGGACGCGTACGTGGGAGACGAAGCGCAGTCGAAACGTGGTGTGCTGACACTAAAGTACCCGATTGAACACGGCATTGTGACCAATTGGGACGATATGGAAAAGATTTGGCACCACACGTTCTACAATGAGCTTCGTGTGGCCCCCGAGGAACACCCAGTGCTACTAACTGAAGCCCCGTTGAACCCTAAGGCGAATCGGGAACGTATGACTCAAATTATGTTTGAAACCTTCAACGTTCCTGCCATGTATGTAAACATTCAAGCCGTGCTGTCGCTTTACGCTTCGGGACGTACCACGGGCTGTGTGCTCGACTCGGGTGATGGTGTATCCCACACGGTGCCTATTTACGAAGGGTACGCGCTGCCTCACGCGATTGTGCGTCTAGATCTCGCTGGTCGCGATCTTACGGACTACATGATGAAGATTTTGACGGAACGTGGGTACTCGTTCACGACCACGGCAGAGCGAGAAATTGTGCGTGACATTAAGGAAAAGCTCACGTACATTGCATTGGACTTTGACCAGGAGATGAAGACGGCAGCCGAATCGTCGGGACTTGAAAAGAGTTATGAACTACCGGATGGTAATGTGATTGTTATCGGTAACGAACGATTCCGTACCCCTGAGGTGCTCTTCCAGCCCTCGCTCATTGGTAAGGAAGCGTCTGGTATTCACGACTGTACGTTCCAGACGATTATGAAGTGTGATGTTGATATCCGAAAGGATCTCTACTGTAACATTGTGTTATCGGGTGGTACCACAATGTACCCGGGCATTGGCGAGCGTATGACCAAGGAACTAACGGCTCTGGCCCCGTCCACCATGAAGATCAAGGTGGTCGCTCCCCCTGAGCGCAAGTACTCGGTGTGGATTGGTGGATCGATTCTCTCGTCGCTATCGACGTTCCAGCAAATGTGGATCTCCAAGGCCGAGTATGACGAATCGGGACCGTCCATTGTGCACCGCAAGTGCTTCTAAGTGGCTACTCAAGGCCGTAACGGGCCTTAGAATCTGGTAGACAAGTGCTGCAACCAAGGGGTGGCTAGCATCTTGAGGCTTAAGTGCTTCGGTGCCCACTCATGTAGTAGTAGTTTTTCCCAGTTACATTCCTCAAACTTTCTTTGCTTAAATTTCTAAAATACTAGGATTGATGTTGTTCATTTTTTTTCAGTTGCCGAGAGCACCATTGTAGTATAGTACATGTACTACTACAGTGCTGCATGTATTTTTAACTTGAACTCATTAACCAGAAAATATGAGCTTCTGCGCTTGTGGTATTAGTTTCCCTACTACAGTCCGACGGTGCTAAGTACTAGCGAATAGCATAACGGCTACTTTGACTATGTTTCATCATCCCTTCCTTCATTACACACCACAAAAAAATCCCTTAGCCAATGAAGGCTCGTCATGCCTTTCATACCTGTCTTGTCATTGTGACTTCGCTTCGCTCCTCCCAAGTGTTTGGTTTTATCAACCCTCCAAGTCATGTACTTGCTACCCCAGTAGTACGTCAACATGTGGAAGAAAGAATGCTCCCCGACTTGATTGGTCCCGCTGAAGCAAAAGTGCGACTTTGGCTAAACGAGCAAAAGACGGGAAAAGAGGTGTTCGAAGCGTCTCAAGTCCCGGGAAATGCGTTGGAAACGTTAAAGAGTCCCGAAATGGAAGCCTTGATGCTCTTTTTCTCAAGACATTCCAATGAAAACAAAAAGTTGATTGAACACTTTACGGAATTGTATGGAGACAAAGAGATGGCGGACGCCCTCATCACTCTGAAGCAATCGGAGAATGAAGTGACGAAAAACTTGGCCACGATCTTGTTGGATGAATTGTTAGAAGGGTGGATAAATAGCGGGAAATCCATTCTCCATGTCTTACAAGCACTAAAACTACACGAGGTCCATCATAATGTCCTGGAAGATCCGCTCTTGCAGGTCTTGGAACAATATATTGAACTTTTCAATACTGCAACATCAAGTCATAGAACTTTATTAGACGCTTTGATCGAAGGCTTAAATGGAGAAGACAACGTGGCATTTAGTATAGGCTTATCCAAATTAGGAGAAAGCGCGAATGAAAAAGCGCTCGAGTTGGAAACGTTACTCATTGCGAAATGGAAACACGAAGAGGTGCATCCAGCGATTCTTTTGCGTCGGCTTCACTTGGACACGAGCTTCACGTTTTTACTTAGTGGATCAATCGACACGGTCCAAAAGTACATTGTCGAGTTTAACCGAGTGCACCCGAATGAAAAGTTTTCATTAGTCGCGTGGTTTTCAGACGAATTCGAGGATCATAACGTAGCAGCGATGCTCGTAATGGCACAGTACATGGCAGAAGATACGAACGTCGCAACGACGTTGATGGTCGAGCAGTCTGAAAATTGGTGGAAGAGAGGCTATTCAATGGACAAAGTCTTTCGGCTCTTGAAAATCCCTGACGATTTTAGTGCCCCCGGGGGTCAAAACGTCTACGCATTGGACAACTTTATCAAGTTTGTTAACGAAAAAACCTCGAGTCATGAAACGTTGCTCAATGTGTTGACGAAAGGGTTTGGAGGTGTGGACAAAGTGGTGGTGATGATTGAAAAGGCACAAGATGATTATCTGATGAAAAAGATAGCGACGAAACTGAAGAGGGACCTCTTGGAAAAATGGTTGCATGATGAAGGGTTCGTTGACCAAGTAGTCACGTTGCTAAAGGTCAAGGAAGATGGATCCGACGTTCTTTCATACTGGAAGCTACCGATGTTAAACGCGTTCCTAGCGGAATATAACGCCAAATATCGTCCTAAAAATCCGCTTGTGTTAGGTAGCGTTCTACGGAAAAGTTTCGGCGAGAGCGGGTTTGCTATCATCCTGGCAAAAACTAGACGGTCGTCAACGATCTTAAGAGATTTCTCGCAAGATAATATGAAATGGCTCTTTGGACAGTGGATGGAAAACCATATCGATCCAACGAGAGCGCGAAGCGAGATCTTTAAAGATGCTAACGACGACGAAATCGACGAGATTCTCAGACAGTATGCGAAATTTTACAACAAGAGGCTGAAACAAGTGCTTCGCTTTCAAGATCCGAGACGATCGTAGGTCACTCGAAGACGATGTTTAACGCAATAATGAAAACAAAATGTACATACCAGGTAGTGGTGAAATTGGAGGAAATTACTTAATGGGGCCGAAAAAAATGGGTTCAACCGCCGCTCGGACTTTGTAGGGAATGTATGATACAATCAAATCCTGATACTAGTACCGTAATCCTTATGTGCTTCCTGACGTTGGCTTGCAACTGACACCTGCATGTGGCCAATCAGCGCTTGGCATATATTTTTCCGCAGAATTTATGTCCTTCCTGACACCGTAATATAACCAATTATATAAAGTTAATTAATAGTAGATCGTAAGTAATTTAACCAAAATCTGCAAAATATCACTGTTTGACAGGGTTGGGTCATGAAAAATTTAGCTGTCAGGAAGCACATAAGGATTACGGTATTTGATATTATGCCGTCTCCATAATGCGTTCGTTTCTTAAAAGAACACTAACATACCCTGTCGAGTGCAAATTTAGTACGTGTCAAAATTAACGCTGACTTCATTTCCTGCTGTACGCTTAAATGGTATGAGCAAACAAGTCACCATTTATACGTCCTAATATAGCATGAAATTATATCTACATGGGTGTCTTGACCTTGTCGTTGTTTTACATCTTCTTGAAGAGGCGAAAGCCAAATGAAATCATTACATCCGGCAAGTCACTAGCTTCAGTAGAGCGCGTGATGCTTCTCAATAAACTTGTTGCGCTTGAAGTGTTTGGCGTAAATGCTGAGCATTACCTCGGTCGCGACGATGATAAAACTGGCGCTACTAGGCAATGGAAAATGGTAAAGCTTCCAACAAAGAAGAATTAGATGGTAATTCACTGACAGGTCTCTTAAATAATATAACTAGTATGGATCTTACTGATACACGATCTTTGTTGCAATCTTGAGCTCGATGTAGCATCTTCGACTGGTTAAATACGTCAGTGTTCCACCTAGTTCTTGGGTGTTATCACTTGCTGGCCTTCATGGTTAAGGTGAATGATATGCTCCACCTTTTTCATTTATTCGTAACGCCTGTGCGCATTTTCAGAATTCAAACCTGTGAGTCTGGCTCATGCACTCTTTGTGTTGGAATTGGGTATTTAAAAGAGCTGACCAAATCAAACTCTCCGCCATCTGCTTATCTAAAGACATCACTGTTCCTCAATAGACCGGGGGTACTATTGTTTTAGTCTACGAGCGGCCCCATTAGGTTTGAACCCATCAATTTTCGGCCCCATTAAGTAAATCTCTCGGTGAAATTGGCTATAAAGTAACAGTCGTACAGCTGTGTATCATTTGTCAAAAGATACCTCAGCTGTAGCGGTACAAAAAAACACCTTTTACCGGTCTTTCTTTCCAATTGCTTCATTCAAAACAGCAAGTACAAAATATGGGCAGTATACAGAGACTGAGACCGACGACTCATTCTCTTGAAGGAAGAAACAGCATACCAACAACTTGGCACGAACACGTCCATCAGTTGACTCAGCCATTGGAGCAGCATAGTATCATTGAGATTGAAATTGACTTTGTGCACATGTCACACAGACATACTCCGCACTGTCGCCGTTGATTATGTTTGACATTGCTGCTGAGAAAGTTGCATCATATCTTACACGGGGATCTGGTTCGTATTTTACCCCTGGTGTCACCTTTTGTAGAAATATTCGATTTGTGTCACCTTTTGGAATTTCCCTTTTTACACACAAATTACCAAGAATTCTTTATTCATTGTTATTTGTACCGGTAATACAACAGAGGTATCTTTTGACAAATGATACGTACGACTGTTACATCTCACTACCGTCCATTATTGCGTTCGAGTGATCTACGAACGTCTCGGATCTTGAAAGCGAAGCACTTGTTTCTGCCTCTTGTTGTAAAATTTCGCATACCGTCTGAGAATATCCTCGATTTCGTCGTCGTTAACATCTTTAAAGATCTCGTGTCGAGCTTTCGTTGGATCGAGATGGCTTTCCATCCATCGTTCAAAGAGCCATTTCGTATAATCTGTTGCGATTTGGCTTGAACTCGATGACGACCGTCTTGTTTTCGCCAGGAATAGAGCAAACCCGCTCTCGCCAAAACTTTTTCGTAGAACGCTACGTAACTCAAGCGGATTTTCAGGACGATTTTTGGCGTTATACAGCGCAAGGAACGCGTTTAACATCTGCAGCTTCCAGTATAAAAGACCGTCAGATCCATCCTCCTCTACCTTCAGCAACGTGAGAACTTGGTCCACCGACTCTTCATCATTCAACCACTTTTCCAAAAGGTCCCTTTTCAGTTTCTTCGCTATTTCCTTCATGCGAGAATCATCTTGTGCCTTTTCAATCATCACCGCCACTTTGTCCTCACCTCCAAACCCTTTTGTCAATACATTGAGCAACGTTTCATGACTCGAGGTTTTTTCATTAAAAAACTTGATGAAATCGTCCAATGCGTACACGTTTTGACCCCCAGGGGCACTAAAATCGTCGGGGATTTTCAAGAGCCGAAAGACTTTGTTCATTGAATAGCCATTCTTCCACCAGGTTTCAAACTGTTCCATCTGAAATGCCACGATGAGAGTGTTTGTCTTGGTCCCCTTCGTTGCCATGGCTAGTGCCATTGCCACTGCCTCTGGTCCAAATTTGTCCGCGAAATACGCCGTTAATGTGAATGGATCAGTCACGTGCTCTTGGTTAAACACGGCAATGTATTTCAGTACCGTCTTGATCGCTGGATACTCTAAACACTCTATGCTCTTGTCCAACTCGAGTCGACTCAAGAGAGTTCCTGGATGCAGCTGTTCGTGTCGCCATTTAGCAAGGAGTAGAGTTTCCAACTCGAACGCCTTGTCTTTTGCCCTTCCACGTAGTTTTGCACTTGAGATCAATCCCATTACATAGTTTTCACCATGAAAACCAGTGATTAAAGCATCAAGGAGCGTTTCATGACTGGACGTCCTTTGATTAAAGAGGTCAATGAACTTTTCCAACACCTGCAAGCGGAGACTTCCAAGGACATTGTACGAATTTTGGCCGAGATTCAGGGCTTCAAAGACGTCGGAAATGGATTTACCACTGTCCCACCACCCTTCTAGCTGCTCGTCGAGCAATTTCGTAGCCCTTTCCCTCATTTTTTCATTCTCTGAGTGCGTTAACATTACGAGTTCGAGCGCCATCACATCGTCACCATACAATTTCGTAAAGTGTTCAATCAACTTTTTTTCTCCATTCGTGTGTTTCGAGAAAAAGAGCAGCAAGGCATCCATGTCGGGACTCTTTAACGTTTCCAGAACATTTTTCTCGACTTGAGACGCTTGAAAAACCTCTTGGCCAGTCAGTCCTTGGCTTTGCCAAAGGCGCACCTTCTCTTCTGCTGGACCAATCAAGTCGGAGATCATCCTGTCTTCTTCATTTGCAGTGGAAGCTCGTGGAGTAACGACAGGAGCTTGAGAATCGACAGCCCCTTGCAAAACCACTTGGGAAGCGTTGACAACTGTTGACAAAGTCGTTACAAGTAACAAGAAAGGAAAAGCGCAACGGGCCTTCATGCCGTCTTAAACTTTGGTGGAGGAAAAGCGTAAAGTGATTTGTCCACTTGAACAACCAAAAGGAGGCAAAGCCCGTACCTTCCTTGCTCTTTCTAGAGAAGCCCATCGCCGGTTTTTCAAAAAAGAGACCAACATTTTCTCATTAAGAAGGGCAAGAACTTCAAATGTTTCAAATTGAATTCGGCAAACCTGTCAGGTTGCTTACTGTGGCCTAACATTCTTCTTAAGAGCTTATATCTATAGGATAGCGAAAAAAAAGAATGTTCGAGGAATGTTCTCCACTTGCCTGATTCTGCACAGCTCGAGTATAAAATAAAATAGTATAGTACAGTATAGTATAGTATAGTATAGTATAGTATTGTAATATACTAAAGTATAGTGTAGTATGGTAGCATATTAAAGTATAGTATAGTATAGTATAGTATAGTATAGTATATGTATAGTCATAGTATATTTTAAGTTATTCGTATAGTATTAGTATTAGTATAGTACCGTGTATATTTTATTATAGTATATATTTATATTAAAAGTATAGTTAGTATTATATTAAAGTATAGTATAGTAGTATATTAAAGTATAGTATAGTATAGTAGTATACCCACACCACTCAGATTTCAGGTGCGAAAACGCCCCCCTAAAAGACGTCTGGCAACGGCAATGACAGCGGCGACAGCAGCTACGACGACGAAGACAGGACCCACAGCCCCTCAAGCGTTAGCAGCTATGACGACGAAGACAAGGAAGACAGGGGTCACAGCCGGGCAAGGACCCGCAAGAATAGAATGCATAAACATACCACGACCGGTAATAAAGAAGTACCTGTTGGCCCTCCGCTGGACGAGGTGACATGTTGGGATGATGTAGACTCATTTATGGACTGTAAATGAAGCGCGATCGTATCAGGTGCGAGCGACGCTGTAATTGCTTTTATTGATGTTAATACCGTCAAGGGCGCATGAATTTGCATACCGCTCCCTGAATAAATGTATGAAGCTCCCAAAATGATACCCGGCTGTGACCCCTGCCTTCCTTGTCTTCGTCGTCAAGAACGGCGTAAATAAATGCATCGTAGATTTCGCAGGCATTCTGACACGTTACTTACATAGGGTTTAGGGTTAAGACGTTCACCAAGCGCGTATCGAAAAAAATGATCCACGTGAAAGTAGAACGGATAAGACACCTGTATTTACAATGAGCACGGAAAGAGATACCGAGGATACAGGTGCTCGCTCACCAACAACTGAAGAAAGAAGTTTATAGATCAGTGTATAGATAATGAACACAATTCATTTGCCTTAGTTCCTGAGCAGTAACTGTCCTGTTTTTGCTCAAGAGCCCTAAATGATACATTTGGACGGCTAAAGTCAATGTATCATTCTGGCCGCTTGATACATTTATTCAGGGAGAGGTATGCAAATTCATGCGCCCTTGACGGTACTAAAATTTAAACTTATTATATTATCATTTCAGGTGCGAACGATGTCGTAAATGTCTTTATTTATGTTAATACTAATAATTTAACTAACATATATATGCTCTAGCTTTTTCGGTTGCGCTCGTCAACATCTGCTGAAGAGCCCAACAGGCGTATTGGGGCCAAAAAATCACATGCAAAACTTATTCCGAGTGAGGGAAGGTGTCTAGAATGTATACATGCTGGAATGTACGATCTGGCAAACGAGTGCGGCAAGAGGTAAGGTCCTTGTGATGTGAAGCAAGGATACGTGAGCATGTTATTATTGTTACGTACCTGTATTCCCTTGTTTAATAATTGTGTTGGTTGGTACCTTTTTTATTGGTGTACGTACTGTAAAACCTGCAGAACCCCACTGGGGTTATCACTATAACCCAACCCAAACGTGGGGTTATATTCGACCGGGGGTTATATTGAGAAAAAAAGAAAGTTGCGTCTAGCAAGGATTCATCTTGTCTTTATGTGGCATATGTGATTCCTGCTTCATATCAGATTCGATTTTTGGTCTCCACGGGATCTTCTTTTCAATATCATTTCCTCTGCTTTAGGTGGCGTCATTGGTGACGAGCCTTCACAAAAGCCCAGTACACTCAGTATCTGCTGCTCGTCGTCCTCGGGATGGTCGTTCAGGAACTGCATTGCGCATTTTACAATGAATTCGGACTTGGCATTTCCACGGTACAGCTGCAGGTCTTTGGCCAGTGCTTGCAGTTCTCGTCGGGATAAAGTTTCGCCAATTCTTGACCTACGTAATTACAAAATAATTACGCGCAAAAAATGGCGCCCAAAAATTGGCGCGCTTTGCTCGCTCGCAATACCGGTACTAATGTTGTTGTTATTTAGTCCAATTAACTATGAGGTACACGTAACAAAATTGAGGTACATGTGGCGAAACTGAGGTACGGGGTGAGGTACACTTATAATTTCCCTAATTAAACCGATAATTAATTTTATACACCGAATTGTTAAATTGGGTGGGTTTTTTTTAGGGATGGGGTTGTAATATTAACCCCAGATGGACCTGGAGTTCTGTTCAAGGGGGGATTAAATCAAGGGATGGGGTTCTAATACAGGTTTTACAGTAGATCAACACGTCGTTTGCAATGACGACAGAGCGGACAGAAGTTTGCTGTTGCTCTTACTAATGTCGACTTGAAGCATAATCACCGGATCTCGAAGATTGCGTACGCTCAGTATCCAGCCAACCGATTGAACTTAATTAAGAAACTAAAGATGCTCGAGCGAAGAGTGCGCTCGTCGGTGGATATATTGCGAGGATGGTTGAAAGACTTTTGCGAGCAACATTGGAGGCATCTTCACGGAACGGATAGAAGATAAGGTATGAATTCAAATATAATGTAACGTAATTCATCATATTATGGCGCCAAAATGGGTTTTTAAGCTTTTTGGTCACCATTTTGGCAATTTTAAGCCAATCGCATCGAGACATGTACATAAATAAAGCTGTTTTAATTGTGCGTCAGCTGGTATGTTTATAAACCTTAGCCGTTAACATTTGTCTTCTCCAGTGACACACAAATGGAAAAGTTTAATTTTTTTATGCAGCAGATTATGACAGCCGACACCTTGATGACCACCCTCCAAACTGACATGATAGTGGTGCAAATTAGCGGCTTGCAAAGTCTCTGACGGAAAAATCCGCCCAGATTTGTATCAACGTTTTTTTTGGTGCCCCATATAAAATAACTTAGCTCAGATCTTTTAAAATGTACTGATTTATTGCTAACCTCGATTTCATCTCCATTTACCATGCATCGCACGAACGCGGGGGCAAAGGCGCGAAAACGCTCGTATACAATCGCGGAGAAGCGCGATGCCTTCGTGCGTCTCAAGAGAGGTTTCACGCGCAAGGAGGTTTGTGGCCAGCTAAATATCAGCAATGAGGCATTACGCGACTGGGTGGCAGCGCAAGAGCGCATTGAAGCGTATCAGGGCTCCAAAAAACGAAAGACAATTGGTGGGCAAGGACGACCAGAGCTTTTCCCGTATTAAAGAGAGTTGGTGACATTTATGAAAGATCTGCAACGGGAGGAAGGGGTACATATTGTGTTTTATTTATTTATTGTTTTGCATCAACTAAATATGAATTTTTAAGGTGGTTTCAACGCATTGCATTATCGGCTGGATGAAGGATAACTATCTTCAGTGTGTTAACGAATATGTGGAGGGGAAGAAAGACCTGGTCATTGCTTGGATCGATTTCATGCACCTCGCCCAACGATTTGCCTATCGGTAAGATACTTTTTTTAACTATAAATATCGTTTTACCTACAACACATGTTTTCTAGACACGGGTTTTCACAACGTGTTACGTCGTTTGCCAAGATAGCATCGGTAGATCTGGTTGAAATCAAAACAATTTTTTAATCAAGTTCTGGAGGGAGTACGGTCATTTGCCGCCCTGTGGTATGATCAATGTTGACAAGACTGCAGTGTACGACGACTCACCCCCAACCAAGTTCTGGGAGGATAAGGGAAAGTCATCGAAGGTTACTAAAACACAAAAACACTCCATGCGGCTGACTGCAGTGATCACTGTCAAAGCCGATGGAACAAAGCTGCCATTTTTTTATCCTAAAAGGGTGTCCCGGAGGTACGATTGAAACTGAGGAATTACCTATGTACCCAAAAGGACACTTCTATGCTGTCCAAGAGAACGCGTGGATGGATGCAACGGTATGGGCTCAGTTCGTCCGAATGCTGCTGGCGTACGAGATCCAGGAGCCGTCCGTTGTCATTTTTGACAACTTCGATGCTCACGTGAGCGACGAAGGTCAACGACTTCTTGCTGAAGAAGCCTGCTGCGAAGTGTGTCCTCTGCCCCCAAACGCCACGTCAGTGTGTCAGCCACTTGACGTTGGAGTGATGGGTCCTCTGAAGACCAAGTTGCGAGCGCTGTACGATTTCGAGCGCGTTAAAAGACGGACAAATGCTCAGAAGAGACATGCCATGGTCGAGCGTACGATCAGGGCTTACAACGACATCAAGATCTCCACGATTGTCAAAAGTTTTGAGAAAGCCATCCCTAAAACAACGGCATCAACAGCTCCACAATAGTAAACAGTTTTGAGAAAGAACTTCTTGAGTTCTCATTAACTATTATGTGCCAACATTTTATCCACACTTGCCATCTCGCAATTGAACTTTTGTGCTTTGCGTCGCTTCGACGAAACGGTACGACCAAATTCACGACAGTCGCGACTGCTGATCGTGCAAATGCTTGTCTTTTTTTGGACGCACCCGTAGAAACCACAGGAGTCAAGATCGTTCCAGCGGCACGATAATTCACAACATCTTTCCGCACACTTGAGCAAGAGCAGGCCCTTGGAGGCATCCACAGTCACGTATTGATTTCCAGATAGAGTCAAGTCCAGAGGATCCAATGTACCCATGTGACATTGTGCGTACAAGCTCCGAAAACACGTACAATATGAAAGAGCAAGCGATGCTATCCATTGCAACGGAGAATGAGGACATACAATCACATAATCGAAAGGTTTGGGCGCCACAACGGGATGAAATCACGCAATAAATACTCAGACAGCAGCGCTGGAGCCACGTAATGACTGGAATCCAATGTCGACACACACGCGGGATTTCCTCCCGTACACGGACACATTGCATGAGTTTCTCACCATCATTCGTTGTTGGAGCCTTCATAAGCTCTTCAAAGCTAATCCATCGCTTCCATTTCGTCGCTTCCAGTTCGTTATACCATGTGAATATTTGCGTGTGCAGCCCATAATTTTCCTCCATTGGGCGCGTATCGCCAAGTCACCAACGCGTCCGATGCGGCCACTTGAATCCCAAGCTTCAATTCCAGCTCTCGAGTCTTTAACTCGTTGAATCTCTTCCACTTCTCCTGTGCTTCGTCTTGAGCGCGTCGTTCAAACGCCACTTTATCAAATTTGAGTAAAACACGCCGCTGTTGCTCCTTTTTCTGCTGCCTTTTGCTTCTTGAACACTGGAGCGTTGGATACGTTGATTGCCACGGTTTAAAGCGATTGGAACACAATGACAGGCGATGCTGCAATGAACGATTAGTCGACCCATCCCGGTGCGTACTACTCCCTCCGCCTTCCGAAGCTTTACTCTCGCCTCCCGGTCCGCTCTCCTTCTTGCTTTTCCAAGGCAACGTTTCTTCAGCCACAGATTCCACAGTTTGGGTGCGGAAAGAAATGGGTTCCTTTCCAGGCTCGTCAAATGCCCAGTCGCGCGGCTCTGGCTCTTAATTGGTTGCGAAAACAACAAAAATTAATTCATGACGAATGAATCGACAACAATCCATGGTAGCCAGCACGACAAGCTCACTTACAATCTCCTTAAAGTATTCGTGCTCTAGCGCTTCTTTTGATGCAATGCGCGTCTCCGCATCTACCGGTACGTCATCGCAAGCAGTCATATCATTTCGGACAAATATAGTCGTGACACCCAGCGCTCACCATATTCAAACAATCGCAAGAGCAGGTCAAGTAACGCAGCCCCTGCTCGACCTGGACCGACTTTAACCGCATTCTTCAGTTCTGACTGCGTGGGGTACTTGCGTTCCCAACCCATTTGTACGACGTGATTATATTTGGGCAAGTTTTCGAGTCCTTCCCACGTCTGCGGTGCTGGCATCCCCAGTTCTTTAACGATTTTATCCAGTTGGTCTTTTTGAAAAGGCGCATTCGAGCCCTCGACTTCTTTACCACAGAATAACTCGCGCGTATTAATCAGCTCGACAAAGATGCAGCCAACAGCCCATAAATCCACCGCCTTGGTATAATGCTTCGCGCCGAGCAATAATTCTTGTGCACGATACCAGAGCGTCACCACGACGCGCTCGACATCCGATAACGCCTTGATGGGTTCTTTATAGATTCGTGCCAGACCTAAATCTTGACAAATAAAAATATAAGTTAGACTCCATCTGACATAATCACTGTATCAGTTTATGCACCTGCCAATTTCACTTGTCCGCACTTTCGTCCATGTCCCACCACAAGGATATTCTGTGGTTTCATGTCTCGATGCATAACCCACGCGTCGTGCATGTAGTCCACACCTTTAAGGATTTGATACATGAGCGACTTGCGCGTATACTCGCCCAATGGCTTTTGCTTGCTCTGTACGATAATATCATGTAAATCATACATCCACCATTGAATGATCTTTTTTTTTCGGACGGTAAGCCCACGAGCCGGTCGTACGAACAGCGGGGATCACCTAATTCGTACCCACTCGTCGTACAAGTGGACGCATTGGTCGTATTATTGGATGCATGCGAGCTGTTTTTTTTACTGTGGCCACGGCAACTGTCAACAATTGGCTGGGCTGAGATTGAATTGTTAACGTTTTCTTGCTTCTTGAGGTATCATGGATTGGTGACAGACTGTGGACGTGCCATTCGAGCGACACTAAATGACACTTAAGAGAAATAGGAAAGTTAATACTGTGATCATGGATGGATGGATACATTTGAATTAAAGCGACTGACATACCAGCGCAAAGGTATTTGTCATTAACGTCGGCGTCGACACGACAAAATCCATTTTTGGAACGAGAACGAAGAGACGAGAAGAAAACACGGACACGTCACGAGCTGCTTCTACGCACTGTCACAAGTTGCATGTACAACACTCTCGCTTAAGACTCGGCTGGACCAATAAAAGCTTAATAAATTACAACGCTCTAATTTTGTTTTATATCAGTACTTCAAGAAATCTGTCAGCCAATCTATTTTTGTCTTTTTAGGATCTTTTTTGATTGTATGTAAAAAAATTCTGGGCGGATTTTCCCGTCGTTATATGTATAGTATATTAGTATTATTAAAGTATAGTATAGTATAGTATAGTAGTATACCCACACCACTCAGATTTCAGGTGCGAAAACGCCCCTAAAAGACGTCTGGCAACGGCAATGACAGCGGCGACAGCAGCTACGACGACGAAGACAGGACCACAGCCCTCAAGCGTTAGCAGCTATGACGACGAAGACCAAGGAAGACAGGGGTCACAGCCGGGCAAGGACCCGCAGAATAGAATGCATAAACATACACGACCGGTAATAAAGAAGTACCTGTTGGCCCTCCGCTGGATGAGGTGACAAGTTGGGATGATGTAGATTCATTTATGGACTGTAAATGAAGCGCGATCGTATCAGGTGCGAGCGACGCTGTAATTGCTTTATTGATGTTAATACTAAAATTTAAACTTATTATATTATCATTTCAGGTGCGAACGATGTCGTAAATGTCTTTATTTATGTTAATACTAATAATTTAACTAACATATATATGCTCTAGCTTTTTCGGTTGCGCTCGTCAACATCTGCTGAAGAGCGCAACAGGCGTATTGGGGCCAAAAATTCGCATGCAAAACTCATTCCGAGTGAGGGAAGGTGTCTAGAATGTATACATGCTGGAATGAACGATCTGGCAAACGAGTGCGGCAAGAGGTAAGGTCCTTGTGATGTGAAGCAAGGATACGTGAGCATGTTATTATTGTTACGTACCTGTATTCCCTTGTTTAATAATTGTGTTGGTTGGTACCTTTTTTATTGGTGTACGTAGATCAACACGTCGTTTGCAATGACGACAGAGCGGACAGAAGTTTGTTGTTGCTCTCACTAATGCCGACTTGAAGCATAATCACCAGATCTCGAAGATTGCGTACGCTCAGTATCCAGCAAACCGATTGAAGTTAATTAAGAAACTAAAGATGCTCGAGCGAAGAGTGCGCTCGTCGGTGGACATATTGCGAGGATGGATGAAAGACTTTTGCGAAGAAGAGCCAGGCAACATGAAATCGGCTCCACCCCAATGGTGCGCGTGCCCGGATCACTTGGTGACTCAGGATATCACCATGATTCTTTTTCAACATTGGAGGCATCTTCACGGAACGGATAGAAGATAAGGTATGAATTCAAACATAATGTAACGTAATTCATCAGATTATGGCGCCAAAATGGGTTTTTAAGCTTTTTGGTCACCATTTTGGCAATTTTAAGCCAATCACATCGAGACAGGTACATAAATAAAGCTGTTTTAATTGTTGCATCAGCTGGTATGTTTATAAACCTTAGCCGTTAACATTTGTCTTCTCCAGTGGCACACAAATGGAAAAGTTTTGATTTTTCTATGCAGCAGATTATGACAGCCGACACCTTGATGATCACCCTCCAAACTGACATGATAGTGGTGCAAATTAGCGGATTGCGAAGTCTCCGAAATCACCAATTTTGCCGATCGATCGATACCCGCATCAGCTCGATCAACATGAACATAATAGAAAAGCAACCTAATATCATCCATCTCATAGTTGGAAGCAATCCTAACACAATTATTTGCTTCGTTTGATTCAATTTTTCAAGATCCCCGCTCAAGAAGGCATTTAAATCCACAATCCCCTATTTTCATCTTGAGCTTTAAGGATCCTTTCGATCCGAAGCTTCTGAACTATTTCTCCCGTTAACCTTTCTTGAGAAACCGGTCTGCGAGATGCTGATCTGGTTCGCGATCTAGTCATGATCGATACTTGTACCGATTTTTCTTAATCCCCCGAGCGAATCAGCTCAGGTAATCGGTTGATTTTAATCAGTTCATCCAACATTTCATTGTACGTGATCACTTATCCAGTCTGATCACGCATGGCTATTGTGGCTAGATGTCAGCGCTACTGTTCCAGTCGCGTTTCACGTGCAAGAGGTCATGATTCGGCCATTCTCGTAAGATTTTCATAACGTGATCATTCAGTAACTTCAGACGCGGCGCTTTACAGTCGATTTCTCCGGTGATTTGCTGAATCACCAAATTTGAGTCTCCACATATGATTATCCTTCCTTTCTTTTGTATGTGAAGGAGATTCAAACCCAACAACAAACCACAGTACTCAGCTTTGTTGACTGTGATACCCGGCGTGTAGTCCGAACCACAGATATGATGGTCCACTCCGGTAATTTCCACAACAAAGCACTATACGCCCTGACACCCTTCTTTACGCTCGCCGGTCCGTTGAAACTTATGACGATCAAGTCCTCATGCGAACTCACGACCGGTGGAGGTATGATTAACGATTATCGTGGTTGCTTCCGAGGGGCAACCTCGACCAAGGCATCGTCGACTTCTGACCGGGGGGTGATACTGGCTGCTAAGGTACCGAGATCTTCTTCAGACTTGGTACATTTGATGATTTCCAAGGTCCACTTCGATAATAATGCTGACCATCGCCCCAGTCTTCCATCAATTCCAGTTGAAGGCAATAATCAGGCCAGGGTCGACCGTCTAGAAAGTACTTTAATCGGCCTGGTCACCAGCATAGAATAACATACATCTAGTATGCGTAGTAATATCAGTAATTCTTTATCCACCATGTCATACTTAACCTCATTCGGTTTCAACGTCCGGCTTGTGAACGTTACTGGACAATACACTCCATCGTGATCTTGGACCGGTGCAGCCGATATTGCCCACTTACTTGCATATAAAATCACCACAGGGATCTTCTCCGGATCGAAATGTTCAGCACCGGGGTTGAAACCATCTTTGCTTTCAGCATGCTGAATGCAACCATTGGTCGTTCTATGTGACCTTCCGATCCGGATGTGGTTCCGTCGGTAAGAAAACCAGTTTAACATGTTGATTCATTCATTCCTGCCTCTTTGTCGACTTCAATCGATGATTTTCCCAGTCGATCACGTTCGCGTAGCCTGTGGTAATCCACTTCTTTTAATTCGTATAATATAGCCGCGTATATCGAAAAATCTTCAATAAATCGGCTATAATGATTCAGGGATCCGAGGAAAGACTACATGGCCTTTAGTGATCGGGGAAAAGGAAGATTACTAAGTGCACCCAGGTCCTTCGGATTCGCCTCCAAACCCTGGATCGACACATTATGACCGAGACAGGCGACCTTGGGCTGCCTCCAGGAGCTCTTGATCACACTGATCAATAGATTCCAGCGGTCGCAGGTGTCAAGGAGTCGTTCGACCTTGTCACATAACACATTCCATGATGTTGCCGTAATCAAAATATCATCTAGGTATGATCGCCTTCCCAAGACGGATGATTTTTGGCCCTGATTCGGTTTACCTTCCGTGAACACATCGTGAGGTTTGGTGATCTTTTGGTCGGCCCAGATCTGGAAATATCCGTAGAGAGCGTTGTCAATCAACCTCCGATAGATCTGCGGAGCGTTCTTCAACCCGAATTGCATCCGATTCCATTCGAAGAGGCCAAAAGGTGTAACAACAGCTGATATCTCCCGAGCACGATCAGTCATCGACACTATCCAGAAACCTCTATCCATGTCCAGTGAACAAAACCATAAGACTTTATCCAAATCCTCAAGTAAATTATTTATCAAGAGCATTGTGTAAACCATCAACTTCGTAAGGCGGTTCACCATCCTATAATCGATACAAAGTCGAATATCTACTCCGTTCATATTGATCATGATCACGATCGGTGATGTCCACTGCGATGTTGAGGGTCGGATGATTTTCGTACCCAACAAGCCCTTGATCAGATCGGATAGCTTTTCCCGATATTGCGGTGCAACCTTACGGCTACGTTG
Source organism: Sclerospora graminicola (assembly GCA_001887855.2). Taxonomy (NCBI): domain Eukaryota; phylum Oomycota; class Peronosporomycetes; order Peronosporales; family Peronosporaceae; genus Sclerospora; species Sclerospora graminicola. The sequence goes on along the minus strand of MIQA02001263.1, from coordinate 18,028 downwards.
GGCGTTCGGTCTAGTATTCCCCACTTCAATATCACAAACAGCTCCATAGGTGGCAGGGGGTAGGGCATTGCCCTTTCCAATCAGCAAATGTCGCCTCTTCCAGATGATCTTCTTGAGTTGATCGATCTGTTCGGGAGTGTTTACTTCGGGATCACCAACTTGTAGATCCTCCAGGGTGACCTCAGGTATGTTGGGTGATATTTCGGGCAAAACCGCCATCTGTTTTTCGATGCCTTCAATGTATTGATCATCACCTTTGTGTATACATACTTGTTCGTCCACCGGATATATTCCCTCGGGTTCGGTATCAGCCTGGATCGCCCCTGGCGAATCATCCGATTGCTGGTTTTCTTTAGGTTTCACTTCATTGTCAGCAACTAGGACAGATTCACGTTCATTTTTCTCCACCAAATCGAGGTTCTCACTAATCTCGTTAGCGTTTCGGTCGTCTTTAGTCGGATCATCACTATTTTCATCCTTCGGGTCAGTAGTAATCAGTGATCCGGTTCTAGTAACATCTAAAATTTGCGACCCCTTTTTGGCACAGCCTTCACCCATCGTCTTCACAGACGATCCCCTGATCAGTAGCTTGGTCGGAGTGGGATACTCCGGTATTTCTCAACTAAAGGTGAGGTATCTTCGTCCACCCAATCTTCATTACTGATCAGGTCTGTGGTGGCTTGATATGCCAGATTTTGCCATTCCGTGTATCTTCGTGACCCCACTGAGATATACCCCATCTGTCGTGGCGCTTTCCCTTCACACAGCCATACCTAGGATCATGTCTTCATGAACAATCAGTGGTTGATCCGATATGTTTGTAATTTGATCTACCGACCCCTTTGACAAAAGTCGGTACCCATCGTTCACCCCGAGTTAACCATAGTTTCTGCTGTCGATCGGTCGACCGGATCATCATATCAGCCGATCGGGCTACAGCAATATTTTATACTGACCCATTTTGATCATCTGCATACGGACACCATACAACGGACGTCGGCCAGATAATTGTAGCTGCACTTCGTCCGGTAGGGTCAGGGTTCCATGAGAAAGATCAAGCCGTATACCGGCCGGAACCATGAAATCCATTCCCAGTATCGCGTCCTGACCGGCTAACCGGCCGATCCAAGCATTGAAATAGTAGACCAGGGAACCAGCCAAGGTGATTTTGGCACGTGACCGCCCTTCAGTCGTACACGCACTATCACCGATCCCGACACATTCTTACTTCTGGGTACTGTCTATACGACATCCCACCTTACGAGTAAAGGCGAAGTCGATAATCGAGACTTCTGTCCCAGAGTCAAAGAGAATAGTGGCTCATTGTTGATTTCCCCGTTAGCTTTTACTTGCTTGAACCACTTGTCAGGAGATTGATACTTCCAGTATCCTCGGGATTCACCGGGCAATAGGTCCTACTCCATGATCACATTCGATCGGGAATATTCGTCCACTCTGAGACTAAAAATTGGACACCGATCGGCACAATTTGAAATAGAACATGTATTGTCGGCTATCTCCTTTCCTTAAACTTATTTCTGCTGCCGGCTTATGCATAAATGCTGAGCGTAGACCGCTTGGCTCGAACCAGATTCCAACCTGGCGAGCGATCTAGTTTACTATTTTCTCAACGTCTGGTGAAAGCAAGCCGGCATGTTTGGTCGGCACGTACCACTTGCGCATCTGATAGAAAAACTCTTCAATCAGGCAGGAACCGGTATCATGATTCTTTCCACAAGTATAGCACACGAAAAAAAAACGATCGGAGGGGTGACCTTTACGGTCACATTTCCCGCACGTAATTCGTTTTCAACAATCACGATCGCCGTGCTTAGTGGAGTCGCAATGCACACATTTCTTGCGAGGTTGGTCCGAATCAGGCTAGTTTCAGCCCAATTTCCGTCCATCAATACCGTTAGTCGATGATATCGGACAGAATACCGGCTCCGCCGTGAAGATATGGCGATTTTGTTCTTCATCTGAGCTTAAGCTTGACCGGCCACTTGCTTCTCCAGAAATCGAACTATCCGATTCGTTCGCGATCATCCGGATCGCTCTAGCTGGTCGGGCTGCCGAAGTCTTTACCTGGTCCGGATGCGGCTTCGATCGATATCGATTCGATCCTATATCGACCTTGGGCTCTCGGCTTTTCGCTTGCTATAACGTTCTTAATGTCAGTTCTAGTTCTTCAGCGTTACTTATGCAAAGCAGGGTTAGCTGATCAGCCAGATCATGGTTATTGAAAGTGCCGAAATTAGTGTTCAACATGTTCGCGAGCCATATTTGCATGTCGTGGGTCTTTGATCGGCATTTTGGCTTTCAAACCAGCAGATTCAACCAATGTAGATATTCGATCGTTGTTTCATCAGATCTTTTCTTCATATGGTAGTATTGCCCCGCGACGGATACCCCTGAGTTGCAATACTGCTCCTCAAATTCCCAACACAGTTAAGGCCACTTTAAACGTACTTCTCGACTTAACTGCTTAAGCCAATTCCTGGCCGGCCGTTCATCAGATCAGCAAAAATCAGGCATCTTTCACCTTTCACCTTCTGGTGTCTTGCCCTCCAAAAATGCTGATTTCGTTCGGCTGAACCAGGCTCTCGCCTGATCATCACCTACGTCCTTGCTGGTAAATTCTTTCAACTCAGTGATTGCCGACATCCGGACTTAAGTGATCGTTCCAGGATCACTATAAATGCCTGTGCCGAGGTCATATTTGCCTTACGAGGCATCCCCATATCCAGATCGTCCGGATTGAAGTGTTGACTGATTTCTCCGTTTGATTCCATATCCACATCACTACATGGGGGTGTTTATTGAATCGATCCTGATGGCTGGTTTGACATATTGATCGGACAATCCCAGCTTATCGGACTGATTTTATTTCCACGTCTACGGGATTTTGAATCGGTTTAGCCGTTGGTTGATTCACGTTTGGCCTTGGTTGCCATGGTTGCCCCTTTCCAAATACGTACTGGGGCAATCCATGTGTTCTCTCACGAAACGGCTTATCATAGACGTAAACATAGTTCTCATTTGCTCCGGAACTTTAGGTACACCAGTGGAATTATTGTTTAGGGTCGGGTTGTTTTGTGCAGTTTCTTGACCATCTTCGAATCTGTCTTCTGACCCGACTCGACCCAGTTCAGGATTCCTTTTCCTGCTCTGCAACTCGGTTTGAAGTCGGTCTGCCTAATTCCCTTCGGGTCCAATGTCATACGAGTCACCCCGACCGAAGAATCAGAAGAGTCCGCTCAAGACAGAGATGATTGATAAACCGATTCGACATCCATAGGACATTCGACAGATGTGATCGGTGTGGAGGAACAACCGGCAGTGATTGGACCACGGGATTCGCCCCGAGCAACGAAGCCAGGTGATCGTATAGCGTTATCGTAGCTTCTCTTATTCGTCCCTTGTCTAGATCAAACAACATATTCGCGCAGTACTGAAACCGACTTCATCGATCTGGGTCAGGAGGTTTCTGATCAGATCGAGCTGGCTACCGGTGATAGCCGGCCTAGTTGCTCGACCTTCCAGCTTCCCAATGATCTTAGGTTTAATGATTCTCATCACCCGGTTATTGGTCAGGAATATGTGCAACTCACGAAGGTATACAAGCATTCGCCTCTTGAACCGTGGGTTTTCGGCTGGTTCGGTCTTTTCTTCATCTTCTTTGAACATCTTCGGTTTGGGTTTCACTTATTTTTAGGTGGATCATATCGATCCGCCCCCATGGTTTTTATCGTTTCCATTTTTTCTTATGCATACGATCGAGGTCGGCACCTCGACCCTTTCCCGTATTAGTTGGTTTTACTACAACCCGGATCGGATCTGGTCGAAGCCTTGTGGGGAGTTGTTTCATCTTTAATTTCGACCTGAAACTCCACCGTACCAGGTCGACCATCGCTTCCTTTAAACTTGGACAGCATCGGAGGCGATACGCCTTCTTCCAATGTGCCCGAAAAAGTTTTCTCCACTTTGATTTTTTCATCTTCAGAGGAATCACGGTGATATCCAGAGTCACCAAATGATCTGGGCACGCGCACCATTGTGGTGGAGCCGATTTCCAAATCATAACCGAAGTTGTGGGGAGGGTAGTCGTATTCCCACTAGCTCGGACGACCAACTATCGAGGGGTGTACTCCGTTGATCCTGATCAGCGTCAGGATCGGATGAATCATCATTATGATGACTGATCCGACCCCCTCGGCCTTCTGACTGGTCGTCATGTCCATATTAGGCTTCATCTCACCTTGTATACCCATTGGTATTCGGTGGTTACACTCACTCAGGTGAACTATAGATGAGAAAAATGTTCCGAATCAGGTTGGAGGGGGTGACCTTCTTGAGACAGGGGTGTTTTCGGGTGAAAATCGGAGGACAAATCAGGGATGATTGTACGTGTCAGTATCGCAAAAGGCCGGGTCGGGATACTTCAACCGGCTGGACCAACCAATAAACGGGAAATAACCAAGAAACCACGAAAAACCACGATATAACCACGATCTTCCAGAGTAAGACCAAGGCGTTATCTCCACAAAACCTTATCAATCAATTATACATGTTCCAAACACGTGGGAGTGAGGGGTGAGGGTTGACAACCTTAAACAATCCCGTCGGGGACTTCCGGTAAGCGAAAATGCGTCTATGCGCGTCTTAACCGGGAATTAGTTTAGCTACAGGGGCCTAGTTACCCCTGTGCTCCCAATGACCGCGGCACGTGGCGGAGCGACTCTTTGCTTAAGGAGTAAATTCAATCCTGTTATTATATATGCAGCATCTAATACCTAATGTACCGTACACCAACCTATGTGACCCTTCAATCTTGATCATCTTGTCACAAAGTTGTCCTGGTACCACCATAGACCAGTCGTCAACGCTACTGATCCGTACCACTTTAGAACGATCTTCAGCCAGTCCCGACCCGGTTATCAGCTGATCTCCAACCAACCAGATCTTCAAGTATCAGCTTGAATTCAGCCTAGGATCGGCTTCTTGGGATGTTGTACATCCGATCCCAGCACTGATCTTGACCGGATTCCTTCTATTTCAGCACCATGAAGCTGATGCGGGGCCGATCCAGACCGATTCAGGATCGGTTCGAAGCCAGGTCGAACCAGCTTCGAACCACCTCGAGATCACCTCGAATCACCTCGCAATTGACTAGAAATCGACATCCTTTAATTACCCAAACCTGTTTTCAACCTCCAACATACGTTAAACTCGCGAGGTCGTTTCGGAATCGGTATTCCTCTTGAAGTCGGACTTGATCCGATTCTGTAATGCCGATTCGGAGCCGGTTTGTTGATCTTCGCAACCCTCTTCGTCTGATATATACCATGGAGCTCACCATCTTACGCATAGAGTTCCTTCATACGCTTGGTCTTCATGTCCTAAGGCTGATCTAGCTCATTTAGTCGGTCAGCCGAGATTTCCATACCACGTCACTTGAACCACTTGTATCAGCGATAATCGGCTCCAATAATCATGTTCCATCACATCCCCTATACCAAACTATCCATAACCCTGCTCCATTACGCATGTCTTAAGCGGTCCGACTTCAAAACCAACCCGGTCCGGTTTCTGGATACTCTAATATGGTCGTAATTCTTGGCCGATCCATTGTTCTCTGGGACAAGGTGCGTACCATCAGTCCCGTCACAACAACGCCATGATTGTCATCAGTGCCGCAACCGTGTCGACGCTCGGTTTGACAGCCAAGATGATTTCCACGGATGTTGATCCGGTATGGACTATCGACCCTGGTTGTACGCGCCACGTAACGTATTACCACGCGTGGTTCATTCAACAATGCCTTACACAGGCTGAATCACTCTCATGCTTTTCTCAACGTTTTCACGATAGCCCGTAATTACTTACGTCATCCTGAATTGAACCAGCTTGTTCCACCCATCAACGGTTCTGTCTTGATGGGTGTCCCGACAACCACCAATCAGCATCCATATGTGAACCACTTATTTCTGGTTCATTCTACCACAAAAAAAACTGTGAAATTTGAGTCTACTAGCAGCGATAAGGAAGGCATCTAGCTAAATAATGAATGAAGTTGCACATGGAAAGGTTCAGAGAGTGGTTTGGGTCTCAATTTATAATCTTTATATTCCGCTAGTGTCGGCGGAGCCATTTCCGAGATTTGGTTTCCACTATGGTAGCATCAGTGGCAACTAGTAAGCAGCATTGCAACTACAAATAACTTGCCTGCCGGCGACAACTTCACCTCATTTTGTTACCAATACCAGCCCATAGCGTTTTCATTAGTCCAAAAGACCTTTAGATGGCCTCCCATACGCTGATCATCGCCAGGCCTCTTAAAAGTAGGTAGGACAACCTATCTACGTAATTTAATGGAAAATAGGTATTCTGGTAAACCCATATTAGGCTGGCGTCCAAAATTGTATAGGGATTTGGCAAAAAGCAAATTAGGTACTCTTGCAGCATGCAAATTTCAAGATAAACCAACCAAGTAAGTACCATGCTGTAACCGCGAAGGACGGCATGTTTTTTTTTATCTTTTGATCGGCACTCAGTAGCGATGCCCATGCAGATCATGCAGATATGCATGCTGAAGCTCGTGTTGTTGCTTGTGTTGTCAGTTATGTTCTCATTAACGGATTCTGATGCAAACGACGTGTTCAATGCAGTAGCACTTTATCCATCGGGAGGCTACCCATGCGTCAGATAGGTGCATCGACCAGCAAATTTTGTGCTACAATCGGGTTTAAAGATGCGTCCGAGTTTGTGGCAGTGATTCACGATGACGGTACATTGTGGTGGAGGATGTGAGTAATATGGAGTGAAGATCAGTGAACTACATGAAAACATATATTAGAAAGAATATGGCCGTTTTTCTAATGATACATGCCGACTATGCAAACTAAATACTAAACGTGACACATGAAGCAGCAATCTCACAAGCACATTGACCCACTTGGGCTTGACAACTTAGATGGTCGTCATGTATGCACGATGTGATCGCTGGAAAGCGGCCCCGGTGCTGATACAGCCCAAGCGACAGGGTACGAATTACCCCTCGCTTCCGTTATGATGTTTTTCTAGCAGCTCTGCACGGATACTTCTATTTTAGCTCTGGGCAGGTTAGCTACGCTCGCTACAAAGACACTTTGTTGTAGCTAAGCTGTACTAGTAAACTTTTTGTGCCTCCACTTGTGTGCGTTTTTGGGTAAAAATAGTCCAAATTTTCTTGTCAAAATAGGCATTCTGAAATATTTGGATTAGGCATTCTGTACTTTTTCTCGACACGCTACCTACTTTTAAGAGGCCTGATCATCGCCTTATTAAATGATGCTTGCTCAGTAGACAAGCTGGTATCCTTATAGGGAGCGACAAAATGCTTGTTAACACCATAAGCCGGATCTCCGTAAATGAACAGCCGTAAAAAATGTCAACACCATTACCGAATCGAAGAGGGGAACTAATTAGATAAGTTATATAAGTTTTATACTACATTTTGTATGTTAGTTTAGACTAACTACAGTTATTAACTCTAAACCACTCAATATATCTCACTCTTAATCTTACTGTCTTATTAGCCACGTGTCCAGCTTATATTGGATATATATGAGCAGACAATGAGATAAATAGTCTTAATTTATTTAATATAAATTAAACTATAGGTAGGAATTGCATTTGTTCCTTACCTAATTGCGCGCTTTCTCATTGCAATTAACAGTGTAAGCCTGTACAAGCTAGCCTATTACATGGGATGTATTAAGTGCTTCATTATGCCCTGAATTAATACTAATTCTGGGTACAAAACGTGGTACAACTTGTCCTACTTCAGGTGCTACTGATCCTAATTTAGGTAGTTACAACATGCCTTATCTTATGTGTCTTGGGCGCAATACGCGAGGCACCGGAGCTGTGAACGGTGTCATGTTGCCGCAGCGATATTTCCTCAGCCCCCAAAAAATTCTTCCTGAAATGCCTTCCCGCATCCATTTTTGATGCAGGAAGCTGAATTAGGTAGCGCCTTCAGATATATTGTGAGCAACCTCACTTGAGCTAATTGGTAGAGCGTCATTTCCATCCATAAATCCAAAACCTCATCGATTAAACCGCCACGAGTTTATACAGCATCCGAATACGTACGATTTTTGTTTGAAAGAAAAGTGCGTGGCAAGTGAAGATATTCGCCCCGCGTAGCGTAGAGTAGCAAGATTGTGGTGAGATACAAAGGACTAAGTGACGGCATTGATCGACCGAAAGCGCACACAAATGCCAGCAAAACGAACTGAATAGACTAGACGGTATAGTACAACTGGCAGCGCTTCAATAGCGGTCGCCTCAGGTCGTGTTAAACATGGCTGGAAGTCCCAGATGCACAATATGGGCTTCTAGATCCTTTTGATTAAACCTAAATGTAAGTTTTCAATTAGAATCAGCAAACTTGCCCAGGTTTACGCGTTTTAAAGCAATGATAGCTCGCTCTAAATTGAGATGTGCGCAGCCGGCAAGTACAAAACGTATCCGACCACAACGCCACATCATAACTTTAAGTGCAGCGTTGACGTCGTCGTTGGCTTCGGCTGTCCTCCCAACTTTACTGCGATAAAATTTCTGTGAGTACGAAATGGATTTGTAACAGAGCTAGTAAATTAAAAAAAAATCCGCACCCGTTTACGCATGGTACGGCTGCGGATGTGGATTTGATCAAGAAACCTCCCTAACACCGGGTACCTAAATTGGCTCTGACGGTGAAGTACCTTAAAAGTCGGATCGAGTGGGAGATTCGGATCAAATGGGACACGACAATCTGTGTAGTTGACACATCAAATGATAAATTTGATTCCAACTACCCCCAGGACGGAGGTCTTACGTACCACACAACCTCAAAAATACTTAAGTGATATCCCTCCGTCCCAAAGTTACTGTATGATTGTTGTTTAAATACTAAGATTAAGGTCAAAAATACTGTTTTTGTTCATAATAGTATAACGTTTTAAAAGGGCTTTCGTTTGATGAAACATTGGGTTTTTACGCTTTCTGCTAGCGGAAGTTTCGGGACCAAAACTACCTCTTTATTTGGGGGTCATTTGACGGAGCACCGGTGGATAGCTGAATCTCGCTCCTGCCTCTGAAGATAAAACCCCTGGTGAGGAAATAGATCAATAACAGGCTAGCTGTTACAGGCTTACACTGTATAAATTGCAAGTGAGGAAGTGTGCAATTAGGTTAGGAACAAATGTAATTTGTTTCTCGATAGTTTAAATAAGATTAAACTTAGGTACGGACTACTTAATTGATTAAATAACCCCTTAGTTATATATATAAATATTTAACCAAAACACACGTGGCTGCAAGACGGCAAGTTTAAAAGTGAATATATTCTGAGTGGTTTAGAGTTAATAACTATAATTAAATCTAAACTAACATACAAACATATAATATAAAACTGATCTAATAATACTCATATTATTAGATCCCCTCTTGGATTCGGTATTTACATCCGAATCGGATTTCCTTGTAGATTACGAAGTATATTAATTCATATCCAATATTCCCATTTCAGACAGTAAGTCTAAAATTGAACTGTGATATTTCAACTTTAATATCACTTATGTAATTGTACACCAATACGTCACTCCCACTTAAGGTGGTTGGCCAATAACAGATTTTTATATTGGCCAATCGAGTGGTGGTACTTGTTGGTCAAAACAATCAATTGTTTACCAACAAAACATTACGACCAAGAACCAATACATCATGGTCGAGACACGCGGCGGCGCTCTTAAGAGTACTGCTGATACTACGAAAGAAGCCTCCGCTTCAGCATCACATGCCGAGGTGTCGAATACAAGTAGTGACGCCTCTAACGCAGCATCAGACGAAACAAGATCGAGCGGCCCGTTGTCTCTAGCCGCATATGCTGCCAAAGCAGCATCTAAACGGGGGCGTGAAGATATTGTTGGGGCAACATCTCGCACGTTGACACCTGCCGAATGGCGGGTGGCGAAGAAGCCGTCATCGACAGCTCCGACTCCGAGGAAGAGGGCGAGGAAGTCGCTGTCCTCAGAAAGACGTCTAGCAAGTGTAAAATCGGTGGAAATTCGTCGCCCAGAAGCGATGCTGGAGCAGAGTCGATCGCTGTCGATTACGACAGCGACGACTTTTACGACAGGTGGTTGAAAGAATGGAGTGCACCACCTGGTTCAAGTCGTTCACCGGGTCGTGGTGATATTGACCCGACGCGAGATATTAGAGCAGGCGGTCCTTCGCGTGCCAAGAAACATTGGACAGAAGTGGCTTACACCGCTTCTGGATCGTTTTATCGTACGGAGCCGCGTGTTCCGTACACAGTGGGGTTTGGGCCCAACGTGGGCTACTATGCCCGAAACTGGCGGTCATCCCAAACGCTACTGCCAGTATACGTTGTTTGACATCAACGTATTGGATGACTGTGAACACATCCGTGAACGTAACTTCGATAGAAGTACAGACGATAGACGTCTATACGTTATCGAACTTTTCTTTCAGGTTCGTTATTGCACGAACCGAAAAGGGTCGCAGAAAAACACGATAAGGACGCCCTGACTCAAAGCTACAATGCCTTTGTACAACAAATGTCCCGATGATTACGTAAAGCGTGTTCAAGTAATGCGCGAGCGCTTTCTAAAACACTCGCCTACAGGTAAAATGGAGTTTATCCATTACACCTGCATCAAAGAAGGGATAAATTGTGGTGTCCCTTCTCACCTCGGTTGCCCTTGTTGTCCAAGGGGCGCTCCTGGTCTGACCGAGGAGGAATTGCGGGGGTACGGTGGCTTCTCTGTACCCTCCGAGATTAAGGGCCTCATTGATGCTCTTAATACATCAACACCTAGTGCTGATGCGTTCTCAAATTTCGAGTTTGAGGAGAGATATACTTCTCAAACTCCTTCAGGAGGTCAGGGGCGTCAGCCCTCAGAACCTGGATCGACTCCCAGGAGTCAAAATCTTGGAAGTAACCCTACCAGCGTACCAAGTACTCGGTACGCTGCCCCTTCTTATAGGGAACCGAGCGCTTCGCAATCAAGCGCTCGAGAATAAAACGCTTATTCCCCTGATTATCATTCAGGGGCGGCGGGGGTTGATAGTTCCCTCGCCGTCGTTGTTGCGGAGCATGGTTCACAGCTCCGCAAGCTCGAGAGGGGTCAATCTTGTTTGAGCGCCGACATGTCTCACTCTGCAAAGACATATCGTTCTCTTCGTGAAGAGATTCACGATATTCTGGGCGCTCACGTGACCTTCAGCAGAAGGACCTTCAGCAGAAGAATGACCTTCCGTTGGTCGAGCTTGATCGACACAAGGCTGAGCTTGATCGGAACAAGGCGGAGATTGACATTCTCTGGGCTTCCCACAATCGGTTGGAAACCGATTACAAATCTCTTTCGGGAGACTTGAGAAGCACGGCATTCACCGTGGGGATACGTCTCGTCATCAGACGGAGACGAAAGATAAGGCTTGAGCCTCCCAACGTAAAACGTTGGGTAGAGGCGCATTGCCGCGGGAATGTCTAACGTATAGGCATCCCCCCTCACCTCTTGGATCGTGAATGGTCCAATGAACTTAGGGAGCAACTTCCGTGTAAGGAAGATGCTAATTGCATGTGTAGGCAAATTAGTTGTCGACAATAAAACTAATACGCATTTCCAAAAGGAGTTCGTGTTTTCCTTCCGTTTCTGTCTGCATTTTGTTTCTGCTTGTCAAAAGCAGAGGCAAGGGCATCCTTCACGTATTACAGCATACGCTGTAATACGAAATCATATACTGATTTATTAGCAGCAGGGATACTGTCTTCGTGATCTGCAGTCATTGCAGCAGACACATATTCTTCGTTTGCAGCTCAGTGTGACGCTGGCTGTGTTTCAACTGTGGTTACAGTAGAAGACTCGTCGAATACCTCGCAAGTTGCGATTGCAACTTGCGCATCGACTCGCTCAAAATTTGAGCGGGTCCTTCCCCCACTTCGTACCACCAAGTTAAGCTGGGGTACGTGGATGCCTCAAGGCATTCACGTTATACGGTGTATGCTTTGTTGAAGCATGCACCGAATTGATTACAAAAAACTCAGTGAGTGGCATGATGTCACTCCACTGTTCGCAGGCATGCGCGTACGAGCGCAGCATGTCTCTGAGAACGCGGTTAACGCGTTCTCTTTGCCCATCCGTTTCCGGATGGTCCGAATTGACATTTATAACAGCGTGTCAAGTAACGAGAACGTTTCTTGCCAGAAACGTCCTGTGAATCTCGGATATCGATCCGAGACTATGTTTTCCGGCATCCCGCGCAAACTGAATACCGTGTCAGCGAATATCCGTGCTGTTTGCGCGGCAGTGACATTCGCTGACCCTGCAGCAAGATAAACCATGTTGCTGAATCGGTCTACAAAGACTACGATCCCAGCCTTCCGACTGTCGTCGGGTGAAAGACCGAAGATGAAGTCCATTGAAATGGACTTCCAACACTCTGTCGGAATCGGCGAAGGTTGGAGGGGAGCCAGCGCAGAATGAGCAGACTTTACTTGCTGGCAAATCTTGCAAGCGCGTACGTATTGCGTAGGTTCCTTCCGACAGTTAAAATCGCGTGCGAGAGAAGCGTATGTCTTCTCTCGACCTTGATGCCCCGAGATCGGTGCATCATGATACTCAAACAGTATCTGATGTTTGAGATCATCGTCCGTAGGAACGACGATGCAGCTAACATCTTGTTGGTCTGTGCTGTAAAGCAGCAGACAATCGTGTAATCGGTATCGATGCGCGCAAGCGCGAAGGAACACTGGAAGTTGGTCGCGCTTCCGATCAGATTGATTACTTAAGTAATCAATCAACAGGCGTGTCTCTTCGTCTGTTTTGTACGTACAAGGAACGACGACAGATCAATGCAACAAATTGCGTTTGCACTGATGCCTTCGCTTACGGACGGTTTCGCCAAGTAATCAGGCCGGCGTGATAGTGCGTCGTCTATCACGTTCAACTTTCCGGGTTTATACTCAACCGTAAAGTTGTATTCAGCAAAGAATGACAGCCATCGTGCATTCTTTTGGAAATGTTGCGCGATTCACGGCGTGCGTAACGACGCATGGTCCGTGAAAAACCACAAACGGTTTATCTCCTAAGAGATAGATCCGAAACTTGGTCAGTGCATATGTCATGGCAAGAAGTTTCTTGTCATGCACTGGATACTTGCGCTTAGCTGGGCGCAACTGACGCGATTGATAAAATATTATGCGATCACGATCATGACGTAAACCCGTCGCTTGTTGTCGGCTATAGCCAAGACAGACGCCTTCACTTGAATGCATCAAAAGCGTCTTGGCACTGCTGCCATTTGGTATCTTTCTTAAGTAACTGAGAAAGAGGTCGAATGAGGCCAGGACAATTGCACGAGTACTTGTGCAAATATGTAGCCAGCCCAAGGAACTTCGAGGTTCCTTGACATTGTTTGGCGTGGGCCATTCAACAATCCCCCTGATCTTCTCTGGATCAGGGCACACCCCTTTCTTGCCCACGGGACAGCCAAAAACGGGTATCTCAGGTGCACCGAAGGTGCACTTCTTTAAGTTGGAATAGAGCTTAAATTTACGCATAAGTTTTAACACCCGACGTAGATGTTCTCTGTGAACATCTACATCGCTTTTATTGTGTTCAGCCTTGCTGTGGATGAACACATCGTTGACGTAGCTTGGTGCAAATTCACGAACCGGGCGCAATAAATGCGTAACGCATTTACTGAATGTTGCAGAGGCATTTTGAAGCCCCTGTGGCATCACAAGCCACTCCCAACGCATAACACTTGGAGTGCTTACCGGCGTGAAAGGGGTATCCTTCTCACGCATCAGAATTTGATAAAATCCATCCCTTAAGTCGAGATCACTGAAGCCTGGGTAGCTAATACGGTCTTTGTCAGCGTCAAGGCGTTTATCGTCTCGACGGACTCATCCTCGTGATCATACGCACTCGTCTGATCGATTGCCTGTTCCGCGACACGGTGATCGTTGTCGCTCGTGCGCAAGGCCTCTTCATCATGGTGGCCACTGCTAACCATGGTATCTTCTTGACCACGACTGCTCTCAGTTGTGAGTTCTTCCTCTTCAACACGGGAATTGGTTTCACCCGTGTTGGCACCTTCGTTTTCACGGTGGGTGATTCCCACCGTGGATAATTCTTCTTCGCGAACACCGTCGTCAGTCGTGGTTAATTCAACACGGGGGTGTTTGTCACCCGTGTTGCTTACATTACCAGCACGCAATGACTCTTTTGTTGCGTGGGCAAGTCCCACTGGACTCTTATCAGCGGGTGTTCCTTCCGCTGTTAGTGTCAGATCAACTGGTGTTGCCACTCATCCACCAGACCGTCTGACACTGCGGTTGTAGCTTTGATAACAGCCGATTACTCACCTGTGTGATAGTCCCTGTGATCCGCCGCAGTCGATCGACAGGTTAACCCAGACGATCATTGGTTTTGCTGTGATTATCCAGGATGCCCAAGATCACATCGAAGTTGTCGTCTAAATCGAAAGCGATGAAGTCGTCCTCGAACGACAGTTCGTCCAGCACGAAGCCTGTGCGAACCACACGCTTAGGATTAGTCACGGTTGCACCTGTTGCTAACCGGACTGGCAACATATTTCGTAAAGTATCAACCTCCACGAAATCCAATGATGTTAGAATCTCGGTTATAACGAACTGTTTGACGCTCCTGTGTCAAATAAAGCGCGAATGGGGGCATCGTTTCCATGCGGCTTAACCTCCAGGTTGATAAGATGTTTCTATTCACCCTGTACCTTTTGACACCGTCTGGGAGTACTACCCTCACATGCCCGATGTCGGCATGTGAGATAACCCTTCCAGTAGGGCACCCCGCCCCCACAGGTTGCTGACATTTTTGGTATCAACAGAAGGATGCCCCTGTTGATGTCACCGACCAGTGGACTGTCTAGTCCGCTGACTGTGTGGCGACGGACGCGGAACTATACACTAGTGGGCGTAATGCCCCATCTTCGCGTATCGATTGCAGCGAAGAAACTTCTTATTCTTCGGTTGCCTCGGGGTCGAGGCAACTGCAACCGATAGGTCCATCGGTTCTGGCCCTCCTCCGCCCATACTCTGGCGCGGGTGTTGATGCAGTGGGACGAAATGTGAGCTTCGTCTGTTCGTGTTCTGATTAACATGCTGCATTTGCTGCATGTTAAAGTCGAAAAGCTCTTGAGCCCTTCGACTGAATCAGCATGCGATGAAGCCGATCGCATGCTAAAATCTTCCCAGATGCTTTGGTCGATAGCATCCCTCAGAGTCTTTGGCGGATGCCGGTAAAGGCTCTGCTTGACGGGACCGTCATTTAGTCCCTTCATGAAGCCAGTGACCTGCATGGCAAGGGACACCGGCTCATACACAATATTTGCTAACAAATATTGGATCTTCTCAGCGTAAGCTTGAAGACTAAGCTTACCTTGCTGGAGTTCCATGAACTCTTGTCGGCAACTAAGTTCCATTTTTGGAGCTTCGAAGTTGAGCTTAAGCTCAACTTTTGATTTCTGATAAGTCAGGAACGCAGATTCATCAGTGAATCTGTGACTCATCGCCCATGCCCTGGCTCGACCGCCCAGGCATGTAGTTGCAAAATAAGCTTGTTGACATGGGTCAACAATCTTTTGCGCAGAGATAGCATCTTCCACCTGCGAACCGTCTTCGAAGGGGTTCGCCCCTTCGCCAGTAAAGGGCGGTATTCGCGCCTTTACAATCTGAACGCTTGCTGTAGGCGTTGAAGGTGGCGACCGCGACATCAAGCTCGTGGAGCGCACATGTGGATCGATATAGATAGGGTAAGTCGTTTAAAACTGTAGTATTTTCGATTGGTTGATTTTTACTTAGACGTCAAGCACCTTATCGGACTTAGTTAAAGATAGAAGGTAATATATATACCGTGTCATACACAAAATACGAGCTTCTCACATCCTTGGCTTAAATATTGTCTGTGGGCACTTTTGCCGAATGCAATGGTTTGAAATTCGTAGATACGCGCTTACAAGCTAGTTTTACCTACCTACAAAGTACCTGCCTTCAAACCGCCGTCGCCTATGACAAGCACTCATATAAAGTCACAGTGGGCTACCTAAAACTATGTGTAAATTACCCAAGATTACATGTAAAACACTAACATTTCTTTGCGTGACGTGGGGTTCGAAGTGTGTACCAAGTTAATCCAAACGCAGAAGCACTGTCTGACCACAGGCTAGCTTAAGTTACCTCTGCGTGTCTCCATATGAGAGGACGCGCAATCATCTAGCTCAGGATGACTCGAACCTAATTTCGGATCACTAGGATTATTCCTTAAGTAAGTTATGGTAAGTTATTATAGCTTTTTCGTAAAAACTGGAGTGTAAAATTTTAGCTCTTAATAGTAGGCCTCGCCAGTCGCCTATGACATACATTTTAGGGTAAGTTACCTAACATTACATTTAATTCCCGGTATCGGTATCGGTAGTGTTTTATACCGGTGGTATTACAGTCGGAGCTGGCCAAAAGCTGTATTTTTCCACAATAAGTTTCCGTAACCATTTGTACCACCACTGTGGTACTCACTACACAAAGCAAAGAGCGAGCTTGTGACGAAAGCGGAGGAGCTCATAGATCATTTCTTAAGACTCAAGACCTTCTCCTAGTACCAAAAGGCTCATCCACTTCAGCCAATTTAAACCTAGCATAACTGTATTTTACTCACATGCGACAACCGACTTCAGCGTGCGTCTCATTTATCTCCCGCGTCAACACCGAATACCAATACGCACTATCTGGTGAGCGTCTCATCCCGGCTATTGGACGACAAGTACACATTTGTCCGTTGGTTCTTTAACACTTTGTTTCTTCTAAAAAGACATAAATCTAAAAATACAGAACATCTATCGAAAAATACAGAACATTTATCGAAAAATACAGAACATCTATCGAAAAATACAGAGCTATCACAAAAGTACAGACACACTAGGTATAGGGCTAGAGGATGGGTCCACTCATGGATCCCCTATATAACAAACGAACACAAATGACTAATACTACACGTTAACATAAATAAAGCGTTATAAAAAATGTTCGCTATACTATTTTACTTAATACAATACGAGTCGTGCTAGCATGTCCTTTGCTATCTTGAGCGTCAAGGTGGGTCTCAATATATCAACTCCGAATAAATAGAACTCGTCTAAGTAGTACTTTGCCCACTGGTCAATTTGCCGATCTTGTCAGCCCGTACACATATTTGCATCGCAGTATATAAGAGCTGTGATTCACAATATGCACAGAGTAGCATTAACAAATATATTACCAATACATCATAATTTTGAAGGTGCTGTACCTGCTCCACGTCTTTCAAAGAAAACGAATGGCCTTCTCGTGCCGCTCTTTCTCAACGCCTTTCTTATAATACGGATACTGGAAGTGACAAGCAGCGGCATGCAGCGACAAACAGCCGTCTACGCCCTGGGGAATTCACCCGCTGATAACGATGTCATTCGACATGCATCGACAAACAGCCGTTAACGCCCTGGGGAAACCATTTCACGGGAAAGCGCGATTCCTCCCATGGTTGCCTTCATGACTGCCGTTACCGATGCCTAAAACCAGTGGGTAGTGTATGCTATTGGAGTTCATTCTTTAGGCCAGTAACGAAGTCGATCGCATTACCATTGCGAAAGTGACGCGGCTTCAGCGACGAACAAAAGAATTGGGCGACCTATACCCTCGGATGATATCCTATAATGACCAGGCACTCTGATAGTCAATGGCTAGGTAAGTGTGTACCACAAAATGATTCCGCAACTCTAGCGGATCCACAGTGAGTGTACGGCTTTATTTTGACCAATTATATGATTCTTATTTTAACCATCTGGGACCGCTCTGTATATCGAAGGACTTTTTGTGTATTTATCGGCACGGATTTGTATTTCCAGGTAGGTTTCTGTACTTTTCGTACACTCTCTGTATTTTTCGTGTTTTCTTCTGTAGATT
>MIQA02001262.1:6044-21952 GCA_001887855.2 Sclerospora graminicola | reverse complement strand
CTGTAGGGGGGGGTCCGAATAACATCTCCCCTACCCTGCTAGGTACACACCACCTGTACCATAAGGACGGTACAACGTACCGTAAACAATGAAGTACTCTTTAACCGTCTTTGCAGCAAAAGGGAGTGCAACGATTTCTCCTCAAAGCTGACAATATTTTCTCTCCTTTGACCTGCATCAGGCTAATTTCTGGCTTATCACGCAATCAAATTATTGACTTAGTGGGTGTAGTCACCAAAAATGCAAAAGCTAAGAGCTGCTAGGGATAAGGAACGTTATTAGGCCAAAGTTTCCTCTAAATCTGCTTTTTATGGAAATCATATGCTTTAGTGCTTCCATTTTACCTGTACTTTTTAACCTTCTATTGTATTGAAGTACAATCCTCTAAAGCCGCTTTTCATATGGCCACAAAGCTTTTTACTAGGAATTTTGGGTCCAGTAGCAAGATTGCAGCAAGATAGTTTCTATTTGGTTTAGTTTTTTTTGGTAAATCTGCTGCCTAACTGTGCTTAATTTCTAGTCTTAGCTGTTGTTCAACCGCTGAAAGCAAAAAGAAAGAACTAACGGATAATACCGAATATAAGACCGGACTACAAATATATAGAGGCCCCACCCTTCGAATTTTTTGTGATATCGGTCTTAAATTCGGTTAGGGCCACTGTTTCCGGGCCTCGAATTTGGTGCAGTGGTGTTGTGCCCGCCCAGCCGATGCCACTGCTCTGGGTTCGAGTCCCACCGCCGCAATGAACATGCGGGCTTGCTTTTGTTACTAATCAAGGTGTCTTCGCAGGTCAAGTTTCAAAACAAGGTAGGTTTATGCAATGGGATATCAGCAAGCACAAGTGGGAGCGGCGGTTTATTTTGCGTGTCAGAGTCAGTAGTCGCGACCTTTAGAAATCAATGATCGTGACGTCGTCAAGAGCATCGCAAAGTTCGAGCTCTTGGCGAGTCACATCGCTGATGTCAGCCGTTGGACATGCATCGTAGAATCGCTGCCCGTAGACGTCATGGGTGGCGATGTGCCAGTCGCTCACGTCGTCGCTGAAACCCGCCTTGGCGATTGAACGCTTCACAACTTCTGGTGGAACGCTGCGCCACGCCTGGCGCACCCAGCCAGTGACGACATCAACTGATGGTTGCTTGGGGTTACCACCCTTTGTGTACTCCACGTGTTCAGAGCGCTTCCACTCGTCGATGATCGGGCTCATGTTGTCCTTGAACGACTTGTAGATGCCGACGTCATCGGCCTGGAGGTAGGGCGTCATACCGCCGGGGATCACACACATGTCGATCTTGCGCTTGGCACAGTGGTCCTTGACTGGGGCGCTGATGTGCGTCCGCATCGAATCCCACACCAGGTGCTTCTGTTCATCCATCCACAGCAATGGGAACGCACGATCGATCCACTTGAGCAGCAGCAAAGAGTCAAACCATGCTCGTGGTTGTTGGGCCACCCAGCACCCGTTCACCGTGGTCAGTGTTCGCACTTGCCTTTCCAAACGAGAAGAGGCGTCAGCTTCTCGCCCGAAGCAGTGACAGCGAGAACGGCAGTGACTCGCATGGACTGGAAACCCGTTGACTTCATCACCACATGTTGAGCACCGGTCACCTCCACCGTACGAAGTCGCGGGTCTTCGAAGTACACAGCCGTCTCGTCCATCAAGATGGTGCGTGATGGATCCATCGTCGCACAGGCATCCTGCAAGAACTTCATGTAGGCAACGGCACGGCTGGTGATGTCGTCGTCGCTGAGCGTCGTCAGGTTGGTTGTACGGCGCAGCGATAGGCCGTTGCGCTGCATGAAGCATGAGACCCAGTGGTCGGAGCCCACAAAGTCTGCCACACCAAACACGACGGCCGCTTCGGCGATCCACGCACGAGTCACCTTCTCCTTGCGAACGCGTCGTTCGACGATCATGTCGAGCAAGTCAGCCTCGTATCCATGGAGGACAGGCTTCCTTCCCGCACCGGGCACACGATACACCGTACCACTTGACTCCGCCACAGCTTCACGAAGAACGTCACGTTTCGCGTACCACCTGCGGCACATCCTCCCGGTCAGACGCCACCCGTCGGCATTGAAGTGCTTGACGGCCCGTGTGGGTACGCCACCACCGTGTTCCTCGATCCAGTCGATCACCTCCACCTTACGGTGCAGACGGATCGTCGCACGCTTGACACCCATCGCTCCTGAATGCAAATGAGACCACGGTGACGATGGAGACGTGGCGAGTGGAACTGGTGGCTTTGCAGGATCGTGGATTGAAGCCACTCATTTCACCTAGTCATCGTCCACGGAATTGATGACCGGTCCTCAAATTGGTGAGGGCTTGTATTTTTGGTCACCTCCACCATTATGTCACTAAGTTGAGGGAGGTCTTTAATTTGGGTGTGATTCTTTATTCGGTATTATCCGTTAGTTCAAAAAATATAATGGTAATGCTAGCTAAGTTTTCTTGACCAGTGTCAATTTTTCTCTTCTAATTCAGCAAGAGCATCTTTAAAACCATTGACATTAGCGGGATCGAGTCGAGTTGCAGGAAACCCCCGCCTTAAATATAGCTGCTCGTCTTATAACTTCGGTCAACATGCCGTAGTCTATACGAGATATTCGACTATGAAGTGGTTGCTTACATCAAAAAGCTTGACTGGACGAGTAATCCAATGGGCTGCAGTGTTATCTCAATGGTCTTTGAAGATTATCCATGAGGAACAAGGGGCTGACTGACTCCAATTTTCAGTGATGGTACCAGCGTACCCACTACTTCCCCGGCCAAATCCGTTCACGGCACTACAAAACGGTCCATGATTTTCTAGTGATCTTCTGAACACACTCTTGTACATTCCAAACGATGACCGACGTGCCAACTCTTGCAATTGTGCTTCTTCTAACGCCGTTATGCGCTTATCCAAACATATTGCCCTTTCCAAGAGCGAATCCCGCTCCATATACATGTCTCCTTCCATTTCCACGAGAATTACCAGCGAGAAAATAAAACAAAAATAAACTTCGAAAACTACCCTTCCAAAACAAGGGGACTTTCACGTAATCGAAAATATCCACAAGAGAACTTAACAAACTTAAAACTTCGATCTTGAGCCCCGTAAGCTTGGGCTCATAACGTGTAGGCAAATAGGGTACTCTCCACAATCTTGTATGCCCCGCACTGATAACCGGTTAGAGATCTAAGGCGTGTGAGACAAACTTAGTGGTAGCCGGTTAGTGCAAATACCAAGAAGTAGAGTGTGTGTGCGTACGACTAGCGGCCTGACGAGTTAGTGTCAGCCGCGAGGAAGTCGCTCAAGTCCGAAGTGTTGTTTCACGTGTTCGTTAAAATTGAAAGTAATATTATAAAAATTAAAACCTTAATAAAAAGATTCCTAACTTGAAATTTGTATGCATATGAATTCACGGTAGTTTTGCACATCAGAAATTTAGCAAGAAACTTTTCATAAAAACACTTGAATTTCCAACAAATAATATATCCTCCTAAAGCAGGCATAAACTTTAGAAGTTTCTTGATCTGCACCGCTTCCCGCTTCGGTGTGGTATGCGGGAAAAATATCTTCGCGTAGCACATCCGGAACGACTATTCGTAGCGTATCGTCCTTGTTTATATTACCAATCGGACAGTAATATAACACCCCCTCAGCGTCCATCACATAACCCACTGATATTCGTGCTACCCGTTTTAGTGCATTTGTAGACGGCAATAACTCTTCTTTTTCACTCAGATAGGCAACGATCTGTGCACACTATGTAACCGTCTGTTGTGCTCTCGCTATTCTGTGAAATCGCTCCTTCTGCGCCTGCACTACCCTCTTTCATTAGTGGTTTCTGTCGTGCTCGGCTTCAATTGGTGGTTTTTTACAGACCGCTCAGCCCTGTACTTACTCTTGGTTTACCAAAGTCGTGATTGCTTCTGTCTTTTACTCAAGCTCCGAGTCACCTCAAATACTTGTTTTATATCCTTCTGTTGTTCCCCTTCGTCATTTATTCCATCCGACTCCGAATTACCCGGAATGACGTCAACCTGACCACACTCATCTGTCGTTCGATACAACAATTTAGGGAGGGTGTTCAGCAGCTGTAAGTCCGTCCTTTCTTCCACCGAGGTAATCCTTACAGCACCGCGCTTGACATGGCTTACACCACCCTGTATAGGGTCAGGTTCTCTAAATATTCTTCCACCGAAGTAATCTCTCCGAATAACAACGACATCACTGCCTTATGCGTCAACAAATTCGCTGCTTGATTGTATTTTCGTGCAGCATGGATCAAGCTAATGGCATCAAACTCCGAGAGTAGTGTTTTCACTCTGTCTAACCATACTGACAAAGTCACTTGATTGCACCGTAAATCTCCATTAACTTGTCCAATTACAAATACGAGAATCTCCACACACAATTGCCTCTTGTATCTTGTAACGTTTAGCCAGTTCAAAAGCTTCAATCAGTCCGTGATAATCACTCTCATTCACTGTCAATTCTGATTTGATGTTGTATTCGGCCGCTACCAAGTCGGTAGGTTCCATAAAAACATACCGAATGACCCGAGCTTTTCTCCCTTTAGCCTTACTGCCCCATCGAAAGTCAGCACAAAACCATCAATCTTTCGATCTAAGTCGGAGATCGGCCTTATCACCGGTATATTTTTCTGGGTTTTTAGCGGTGCTATATTTTTCAGTAGTTCGTCAATATTTTTCCATGGAATTATAGCAGCTGACATGATGGCTGGTAGGCCTGCCTATGAAATTGCTCGGTTTGAGGATTTTTTTGATCGTGAGAAAGCGGCTATTCGCTTAAAAATGAGGGCTATGATGGAAGCGGCTAATCGACTAGAGGAAATCGCTCGCAAAGGAGAGGCTGATCGATTAGAGGAGATCGCTAGGAAGGAAGAGGCTGGTCGAAAACGATAACTGGATCAAAAGGAGATGGCAGCTCATTTAGTGGAAATTGCTCACCAGGACGAGGCTGTTCGTTTACAGGAAGCGAATAACATTGAAGCAAATAAGAAGGTTACGGAAGAAGAGACGCGAACGAAGGGAAAGGTGGATTTTACGCCAAAAGATCGACTTCAACAGGATATGACGCAATGGAACAATGACATGGCGCTTGGGTCGAAATATCGCACGGATTGGTCGGAAGCGCATAATCCGCCGTCTCAAAAGACACTGTGAATGATTTTATTGTCCCTTCGTATGGCATTTTCAACTCGTCCAAGGATCAAAAGGACAAGGTGCCACGCGAGCTCATTGACTTGCATGCGCAGTTTGTCAAGACTCAAGCAAAGGAGCCGGAATTGTTGGAACAAGAAGGGAATCTTGTGGATGAAGAGTGGATGAAATTGGCCAAGGAACGTGAACAATGGACGAGTAGTCGAGCGGATATGAAGCTCGAGGACGAAATGTGTTTGGATGAAGATACACGGTACAAACAAGAGCACGATTATGTGCGATTGGAAGCCGAAGCACGGCAAAAGAAGGATCGCAAAGCGCTGGAAGCAAATGGTGAAGACATTGAGCCTTCTCTGCAAGCGTTCCGCAAGAAGGATGCAGAGAGTACCCAAGTCACGGTAGAAGCAGTATCCCATCCTTCGTCGTGCGAAAATTTTACCTTAGCAGCACTACTTTCGGGCAAAATGCTAATGTTTGCTGGTGAATACGTTGCTGTCGATGTAAATGCGTGCTATAACGACGTGGTTAAGTGGAATCTGACTGTCTCAACGGAGAAAATGATGTCAAACGAGGCAGAAGCGCTGCAAGACGCTGCATGGAAAGCCGTATGCTCACCAAATCCCGGACCTCCACGATGTAGCCACCAGGTTGTAGTGTATCGAGACCATTTATACATTTTTGGAGGGAAATTCGCGGCGGAGGATCTTCAGAAACTCGTGCAGCACGTTACACGACGTGTGATTGAGAAAGAACTTGATCAGGGACACACGGGTACGGACGTGTCCCATTTAGGAGCGACACTATACATTCGTGATAATCCTCATGCGATAACATCTACGAAGGAGGATCGGACTGTGCCTATGGTAGGCGACAAACTTGCAGCTCACATTGGAGAAGAGCAGGTAACGGAGAAGTTGGAAGATGCGACATTGGATCCAAAGGAAAGTTTGAATTTTAAGGACTATCAGCGCCCAGAGCTGGTGGTGGATATCTACAACTTACGAGCAAGAGGACGTGAAAATCAGGTGTTGATGGATGAATTTGCTAACGTTGGAGAACACGAGATATTCCTCGGAAGTTTGGGGAAAGGTACAAGCCACTTTCGGGCTGCGAGGGAAATTCAACTGGCGGATCAAGTGATCAAGTCAGGGGCGACTGATCGGGCGATTGTACCGTTTGTTTGTGATTTAATGACTGACGAGCATGGTTGAATTGTAAAGAATTCAGTGAAAACGACAAGATCGAACAGTTTTTCTCGAGGAAGTGGTGGTGGATATACCCAAGCTTATATTGTAAATGATTTACGTGAAGAATCGGTCGTATGTCAGGAAAAACAATTTATTGTCGATGTTTCGATAGATTATGGAGATAGTCACGTGTATTCGGGATATCAGGGTAAAGGAATCTCACGTTTAAGAGCAACGCAGTATATTTGGGACTCGAAGGCAGTTGTTATGTCGGGACAGCAAGCGAGCAAAGAAATCGACGTGGTTGGACAACGGTTGACGCGAAGGTTGACCAAAGACATGCTGATAGAGATGAAGATTGTGGATATGATCCCCGGAATCAAGAGATGGAAGAAGTAACTGTTTATCGGGACATTACGAAGAATGAAGCGCAGGCATGGAAATGGCAAGTAGAAGTTTCGAAGAAATTGGCAAATGGATTGAAAGAGAAACATGTGGAAAACGCGATTAATTTGATGGAACCTCGCGACCGCGACAAAATGCAAGAACTGGTTTTCAAACAAGTATGGAATGTGAATGAAATGTCAAGCATGAAGGTCGAAGGAGATTTTCGCAGTGGTTATGAAGAAGACTTTATTACTGATGCAGTCGACGAAAGAGATGCGTGGCGTTTGAAGGAGATTTTCCCGGAATTCATTGTGGAAACGAAGACGCATATACCGTTATGGATTTACTAGCGAAAGCGTTGAAGTGCACCAAGGATTGACGGATTAAGATTTCAAGTGGATTGATGTAAGTCAATGGTGCTGTAAAGAATTGATGATGATTGATGTTGATTATTGATGGATACGACATCATGATTTTATTTCGGATTGAACTCTCGGTTGTTTTGGAAGGAGTGTTGGAAATTCAAGTGTTTTTATGAAAAGTTTCTTGCTAAATTTCCGATGTGCAAAACTACCGTGAATTCATATGCATACAAATTTCAAGTTAGGAATCTTTTTATTAAGGTTTTAACCTTTTATAATATTACTTTCAATTTTAGCGAACACGTGGAACAACACTTCGGACTTGAGCGACTTCCTCGCGGCTGACACTAGCACGTCAGGCCGCTAGTCGTACGCACACACACTCTACTTCTTAGTATTTGCACTAACCGGCTACCACTAAGTTTGTCTCACACGCCTTAGATCTCTTACCGGTTCTCAGTGCGGGGCATACAACATTGTGCAGAGTACCCTATTTGCCTACATTATTGGAGGGGTATGAGCGCTCAAATTGAAAATGTCATAGTTTCGTGTGAAGACTGTGCGTCAGCTAAAGGGAAGCCGAGATATGAAGGGCTATCAAGTGGAAACATAGTTGCGTCGAGACCGTTTCAAGTGCTAGCTATTGATTTCGGTTTGCCTCTACCTAAGACTTACGAAGGACATGAAGCGTTGCTATGCTTCATCTGTGTGCTCTCTGGTTACATTATGATCGTACCCATGAGTTTCACGTCGGCTCAAGACGTAGCAGAAGCATACATAAGAGGCATATGCAAGGGATTTGGTGCACAAGAGATCATACGACATGATAGAGATCCCAGATTCATGAGTTCAGTATTTCGAAGATTCAATCGAATGCTAAGTTACATTTCAGACCCAGAGCAGCGAGATTGGGACGAATATGTACATCAGTTGGAAGTGGCGCTAAATACTTCTGTAAGTTTACAACATCATTAGACTCCTTTATATTTGGTGCACGGATGGAGCGCACGAACGACAATGGAGGAAATGATACCCCCTTAAAGACGGATCATTACCAGAAAAGGAAGCATTGGAGTGGCGACAAAACAGGTGGATCAACAAGAACGAGCCAGAGCGCAAGCCGAATTCATCCAAACGACACTCATGGCAGAGAGAGCTAAGAAACATAACGACAAACTGGGATGGATTATGGACTACTACACGTACGGCTTACAGACCTGGAGAATTAGTGTGGCTGTTTCACGACCTGGTGAAGACTGGATTAGTGAGAAAACTAGCACATCTGTGACATGGGCCTTATCTTATAGAAGAACGAGTGAGTGAATCAGTGTATCGGCTTAAATTACAAGGGGCGGACACAAAAATTTCCCATTGGTACATATCGGACGTCTTAAACCGTACATCTCGCGAATGAAACGGCCACAAGACAGTATCGCAGTCGACGATGATGTTCGATCTGGAAGAAGAGCTGTTACCTGAGGATTCTTGGTACGAACCAGGCCGAGATGATGAGTAGCAAGTGGAGAAAATTGTGGATTCCCGTGTTAAGACTCGCACGCGAAATGGAAGAAGGCAACGGGAGTATCTCATACACTGGAAAGGGTTCGAAAAGCTCACTTGGGAAAATGAAGATAACCTCATATACACCGCGTTGCTATTTGAGTACGATGCTAGAAAAGCATGGGAGAATAGAATGAAAGGTGCTCAAACGGCGGACGAATGCGAAGATGCAGAGTCAGCGGACGAATAGTGCCAAAGAATGACTGTGGACATGGGAAGAAGGATGGCGGAACGTTGGAAGAACAGAGCATGGAAGGACAGCAGAAAATGAAGTGGGACAAGAGGATGATTACATGGATAATGTAATGAAGAAAAGAATACAAAAATACAAGGAGATAAATAAGCTGCAGATGGAGATAATGGTAGAAAAGCCACTTGATGCAAGTTCAAGAAACAATACATGCCACGGACCCAAGTTGGTTGTGAGCAGAAAGAGTGGGGGCCCGAGTTGGCTGCACTTACATACACACGAGTAAGACCAGATAAACTGCTCAGAAGATGACTCCAGCAATCCTGACATGGAGAATTAGCAACGCAAGGACTGACGCTTTAGAAGGCATTAGGAGTGGTGCATTTCAGAATGGAAGATGTAATCTCAACAAAATTACAATATGATTGGAGCGAATATTGGTTTTGGTGATTGTCATGTTTGCCACATGTGATGAACAGGCCTTAAATTTGTGCCGCCGAAACATGTTGAAGAACACATGTGATGAAACGACCTTAAATATGTGCCGTAGAAGCATGAAATTTTATATGCGTGATGGAATGACATTAAATGTGTGTCATCGAAGCGTGCAAAGAGATATGTGATGAAACGGCCTTAAATGTGTGCCGCCGAAGCATTAGAAAAAGTGAGTGTGATGAAACGGCCTTAAATGGGTGCCGTAGAAGCACAGAGTGATGGGTATAACATGATAAAGCGACCTTGAATGTATGTCGCTGAGGCGGTGGATATATATATATATTGTAATATTCCCCGGAATGTGTACCGGGAAGGAAGATGTTACGTGGGTGGAACATATAATGGAGAAGTTATATGTAAAATTGGTCCATGGCACCGCTTAAACTATTTTCATGGAGTTACGGTATTGACTGGAATACTCTCGAATGGGTCACGGTACTGCCTGGACTATTTCGACAGGATCGTCCAGGACGGTGCGGGAATCGTCCGGGCCGGTGCTGGATTTTATCAAGTTCACAATTGGTGTGCGGTACACAAACAGTTGGATGGATGAGACAAAGTTGCTTTAGAGAGTTGGAGATATTTAAAAGAACAGCATTACAACGGGAGCTACGTATGACGACGACAGGAACCCCGAGCGACAGAGAAGGCGAACAGAGCGCTATGAGCGGTATAGAATCACCTTTGGAGTTATCTCAGAAGGTGACAAAGGAATCCGATGAAGAAAAAAGCGACACGAATAATCACAGCAAGAAGAGTAATGAACTACCCGCCAGCAAAAGTCAAGTGGAGAGCGCACCGCAGGAGATGATAAAGGAGCCTGTCGTCACAGCCAGGCCCTGGACAGAAGAACAAGTGGCAGAACTAAGGCTTTATTGGACGTGTCTACCAATCGAGGCGTGCCTAATGCCGAACTACGTCGACAGTATAATGACATCTGCAAGCGTAACCAATGACCGCTCAGAACAGCAACAGCATGTAAACACAAGTGCATTGCTAAGCGAAAATTTGAAGCGTGGAATGACGAAGAGATCGAGTGGGTAAAGGCTATCAAGCGTCGACATATCACGAAGAGAAACCAGTGGCTGGAGGACTATAATAAGGCTTTCGCGAATAATAGTGGTTCTCACGGTTCGAAGGTAGGTACTTTGTAGGTAAGCAAAACTAGCCTATCAGCGCGTATCTACGACTTTCCAACCGTGAGAAACTTTTGCATTCAGCAAAGTGCGCACAGACTCGATTTAAGCCAATGATGTAAAGGAAGCTCGTATTTTGTGTGGATCATGAGTCATGACTAGTGTTGTTATCTCCCCGGGTATTTACCCGGTTATTCACCATCAGCGAGTTAATAACATTTTAAGCTAGGTTTTTAACAATGAGAAAAATCGAAGTCATAATATGTATGCTTTATGTACGGTGCATTAATTGGACAGCATCAATGCTGGCTTTCTACACAAACCGCACCGTCGTTGCTAAACTTGTATTTCCCCGGGTAAATACCATTTGGTGCATTTTTAACAGGGTATTTAACAGAATGGGCATTTACCAACCTAACAACACTCATGATTCATGACTCGGTACAGTTATTTTCTATCTTTAAATAAGTCCGATTGGGTGCTTCCAAGCAAAATTCAGCCAATCAAAAATACCTACAACTGCTCGTTTTTGCCTTCAGCGAGAACCGCTGAAGGCAAACGTGTGAAAAAGGGGCTTTGTAGGCAAACCGAAGGTATGCTCTGATTGGTCAGTTTTGCCTACAAAGTACCTACCTTCGAACCGTGAGAACCACTAATAAAGGGAAACGAACTGTGCGGTCCATAGAATCCAATCTAAATCACGGGGCGGTGAGTATGAAGAAAGGCGATGACCCCAAGGATAATGAACAAGGCAATACCGGTCATGCGGCTTCACGATAGATGATAGAGGAGGATGACGTGCTTTTAGGATTTATGCGGAAAGGGAGCAAAGATTACAAAGTTACTAGCCAACAGCTGGAGAAACAACGACGAGCATGTCATTGGCCGACGATGTTGCGAACGAAGGTCGCAGTTGAACGGCGTATAAAACGGCTCCGTATGGAGAAGGTGAAGCAGGAACATTCTACGATGTATTGGGGAGACGAACAAGAACAGACATTTCGAGATGCAGTTGAAAAAGGGAAGCTGAAGTTCAAAGTATGTCGCCAAATATCCAAGAACACTGGGATACCGTGGCGATTCATCCACGCAAGATGGATGGCATTAGCGGCACAAACTTGAAAGACAGAAAAGACGAAAAAAACTGAGTCCAACTGTGGATCGCTGATCAACAAGTAGTAGAGCATGGATTTACGACGACCTCCGCCAGAAGGATGGGTGGATACTGAAGATAGTGCTAGTAAAGTTTCAAGTCACATGCCGTAAGCTCAGGGTTATGCAGGTGACACCATAGTGGATTTGACGCTAGAAGAAGGGGAGTTAAAGTCAACGGATGTGTGGTGGAGCCGATTTCCAAATCCATGACTGAATTCTTGGGCGGAATCCGGATACCCACTGGCCCGGACGACCAACTATCGGAGGGGGTACTCCGTTGATCCTGATTGCCTTCAGAATCAGATGAATCACCATTATGGTGACTGATCTGATCCTCCCGGTCGTCTGACAAGTCGTCATGCGCGTCAGGATCTATGTTCAACTTCATCTCACCTTGTGTACCCGTTGATCGGGGGTGGTTACACTCACTCAGGTGGACTCGGTGACGAAAACGATGATCTTGATCAGGTCGGAGGGAATGACCTTCTCGAGACGGGGGTGTCCTCGGGTGAAAATCTTCACCGGAGAACGGGTTGGGGTCGATACTTAATCAGTATCTAGGCACTGATCAGGAAAGTTCGTCTGATCAGGCCAACCAATGAGAGAGATAATACGAAACCAAGAAAACGCGATCAAACCACGATCTTCCACAGTAATCCATCTCCACAAGACCTTTTCCAATATTATTGACGTGTTCCAAACACGTGTGCGTTGAGGGTGAGGTTCGATCACCTAAAACAAACCCGTCGGGGGCCTTCCGGTAAGCCAAAATGCGTCTAAGCGCGTCTTAACCGGGAAATAGTTGAGCAAGAGGGGACTAGTTAACCCTGTGCTCCCAATGACCGCAACACGTGGCGGAGCGACTCTTTGCTTGCGGGAAAATCAAAACCTGTTATTATATATGCAATGTCCTATACCTAGTTATCATTCACCAACTAATGTGCCTGATTTATACTTCGACCCTGTTCGCTTCGTCGCACGGTTGTATAGCACCACCTTACCCATCCTGGCTGCACCTTCAAGCTGATCTGTACCACTTCTGCCCTGATCACGGTCGGACTTCTATGACGATCTTCAACCATCCCGATCTTTCGATAAACAACTTGGAAACCACTTGAGATCTGCCCCTCTGACACTTGTTCACTTCATATCCAGCCCGACTTAACTGAGAACTTCACCTGCCTTTGCGTCTGGACGCCGGTTTGAGGCTGATCAGCCCCGATCATGATCGGCATAGCGATCAGCCGAGTGATCGGGTAGTGATCAGGGCGATCAGCCCTAGATCACTTCGGAAACTCTCTGGGTCACCATCACAACGACTTTGTTCGCCCGCTCAGCCATACTCCTGACCTTCATCTCCTGTCGGGGTAACCATATCACACCGATTTCAGCCGATCGGGCCTGATCGGGCCTTCTCACGTCATCCTTGGACAAATCCATCGGTCATCATCACTTGCCTTGACTTGACATTACTCGCACGACTCGCCATTCCACATGCCCCATTCCATTCCACATCTGATCGTATTCGGGCATAATCAGTTGGCTCGGCCGATCGGGCCGGAACTTCGTATCATATTCCACTTCAACGTCTGCACTGTTCATAATTCGGCCCGATAACTGTCTCCGATGTGCCACGTCATCATTGCTGCGGTATCTTAACTTGTCTCTGCCGATCTCGTCATACATCCACGTGAACTCCACTCAATAAACGTTATTCCGATCGCGATCGTGATCGTCGCTGTTCTGTTAGTGTCTGGGACCGGGCGTAGTAACTTTGCTTGGCTAATTCCTTCATATCATGAGCACCCGTTGTCCACTACCTTTTCGTCGTATGCTCGATCAGCCTGTCCCACCCATCAACTGTCTCACGTTGATGGGTGTTCCATCGTCACCAATCAACGGCCATGTGTGGTCCACCTCATTCTCAACATTTTTCCAGATCGCTTTACCACAGATGTAATAGACCCAAGAACATGAGAGAGATTATGAGGAAAAGAGGCCCATCCCGAGTGAACATTTGTCCCGAGAGGGCACTACTGGGTCGGATCAAGAGAAGTCAGATGTCTCTGCAGGGGTAGGTGACATTACAGACAAGATTTATACAGACACGGCGGGAGACGAGTGTGGAGATGAACTGGATAGCGATAAAGACTTGCATGAGACAGAAAGTTCTACCTTGGGGTTCATTACACCCCTAACACATACGGAGGAATGAGAAAGAAGTTACAAACTACGAGCTCGGAATGGAGTATAGTGGTTTTTCAGCAGCCATTCTTAGTTACGTATGGAAATGTCAAGTAAAACAAAGGTCTACGCTACTTGAAGTGTATAACGCCTCCTTACGCAGACATCAAGAATGGGAGAATTATATCCCGGAATACTAGAAGTTATGGATGGGACATTACAAAGACCCTCGCGAGTAACAATGGCAGATATACGATTGATGGTTGAAGCCGCCACGTTGATACGGCGCGGTCGATCAGCGTTGGCTGTGTTTTTACGGGAATGGTGGGAGGGCCGTATGGGTCCTGTAGAGATAAACTTTGCTGCCTAAAAGTGGACACCAACGATCCCCAGTTCAAACATACGGGTACCTGTCGACATTGGAAGTATTTGCAAGACCAAGAAGTGTACCTGGATGCCTACGAATCAAACGCAGATTACTGGTTAGCTATGGCTCTGGCGGCACATAACCGCGCTTGGTGTAGCACGTCTCATGAGATTTTGATGACTGTATAAAGCACAAATCAAGTGGTACAGCTAAAAGTATCGCAGTAAAAGTATGGAGTGGAACACTGTATGACAGACAACTGGTCATACGATACAGCTGCCATTACCGTTGAACATGTTATGCCATTGATAGGCAGCCTGTTGTACATTCAATTATGCAACAATGGGATGACTAGTGAAAAGGGTGATGGGTCAATCCGATCATGGTACGTAGAAGAACTGTACTACCACAACGGACATGATTACGTAGTTATTGGAGGTGGAATAGTGCTGGTACTGGCTGGACAAAGCATACTCTTGACGAACACGCATATTGAAGACGTAAGGATTGATGTGGATAATTTATTCTGGGAGACCAAGACGAATGTACTCAATCACATTCGACGGTTGGTTACTGTAGAAGAATTGTCAGCAATGAACCCAGTACCTGACATTATCCAAAGGATTATTGATCGGAATCCAATAACTGAGGAAAGGGATGAAGCAGAAGTATCCAAGGCAACAGGAGGTAGAACATACAGGCATTGTGCATGAAATCTGGATGCAAAGCAATGCAAGGTGGTCACCGAAGGGCTGACAAAGAAGGGCGTTATCCTGGCGCGAGGACCATATGGGTGTGGAAAACATCCACTATTGCATCGTTAGTGGCAGTCTTTTGGGATACATACCCAGATAAAATAATTGGTATAGTGTCCGAGACAAATGCGGCCATCGACGAAAATTTACGAAAATTGTTGACATCGAATATTGTGGATGCCAATGCTAAATTGCGGTTGGGAACGCCAAAAGGCGAGATGCTGGAGGATGAAAACTGCAAAAGAGTTTTTATCAGTGAAGTCGAGCGAACGGAAAGAGAACGCTTGCGGACTACAGGATGGAATCGTCACAGCGAGCGGTCATGAAAAGCTTTGTATGTGTGTTGCGCAAAGCTAAAATAATTTTAGCCGCATTACCTCAGCTGAGTCGACGGGAATATCGTTCTTTACAATTCCACTTGGTCATTAACGATGAAGGGGCACAGACTTGTGAACTGGCGCTATTGCAAGCTTTACTTCTCACTACTGAAGTGATGGTAGCCATTGGTGATCCGTACTAACTATACGTATACACCTTTGGTCGAAGAAAAAAGACACAGCTACAACGAAATGGAGCGGCGACATAAAAGAACGTGGCCATTTCCAAATTTCCTCTTTGGCGACTACCATGGTTGACTCGAGACGATCTTCCCTTCATTTTCCGGCATCTTCGGCTGCCCTTTCGATCGCTGACTCACCTCCCAGTCCAAGTTCAACTGATCCAGCAAACCCCCTGATCACGACCGCGGCCACGATCACGACCAGCCTCATCAGTCCCACGACGACCCTGACTTCGTATTGTCCGCCTTGGAGTTTTCCCGCTCGGCCTTCTTCGGATCGCCCTGTCAATTACTTGGAGCAGCTCGCTCGTCTCGTGAAGGGATCTGGTCCACTCACGTTGGGGTCCATGGAAACTAGCCGATTGCGGTTGGGACTCCGTAGCGCAATTCCAGA
>MIQA02001261.1:0-17409 GCA_001887855.2 Sclerospora graminicola | reverse complement strand
TTTGTCGAGGCTGCTTCCGAGGTGCGATCGCTATCAGTGCTTCCTCCACTTCTGCCCGGGGGGTAATGCTGGCAGCCAGTGTGCCCAGTATTTCCTCTTCCCCTTTAGTACACTTAATCACTTCGAGGGACCACTGAGACAACAGAGCCGCCCATCTCCCCAGCCGACCGTCAATCCCGTTCGCCGTCAGGAGCCATGATAGGGTCGACCGTCTGGATAGTACTTTGATAGTCCGAGACACCAGCATAGTATAACACACATCCAAGATCCGTAATAGAGCCAGAACTTCCTTATCCACCAACCCATAATTAACTTCATTAACTTTTAAGGTCCGGCTGGTGAAGGTCACGGGACAGTACACTCCATCGTGATCTTGCACGAGAGCGGCCGAGATGGCCCACTTGTTAGCGTAGATGATGACCACCGGAGTCTTATTAACATCGAAATGTTTTAGGACCGGTGTGGTCGCCATCTTCGCTTTTAACATACCAAAAAGCCACCATCGCTCGTGTCATGGGGTCGTCCGGGCCGGCCGCGCCGGGGTCCGGCGGCCGGCCGCTTGTCTGGGCGGACAAGGGCGCTTCCCCATTGGCTGAAATAACCGAAAAGGGCGCTTCCTCATTGGCTGAAATAACCGAAAAGGGCGCTTCCTCATTGGCTGAAATGACCGAAAAGGGCGCTTCCTCATTGGCTGAAATTGCCGGCCCGGCTTGCGTCTCCGCTTGCCTATCCTGCTCTCTCAGCTTATGGTAATCCACCTCCCGCAACTCATACAAGACCGCCGCATAGACTGCAAAATCCTCGTTGAACCGACTGTAATAATTCAGGCTGCCCAAAAAGGATTGCATAGCCTTTAGGGATCGCGGGAAAGGCAGATTACTCAAGGACTCCAAATCCTTAGGGTTAGCCTCCAATCCGTCAATCGACACTTGATGACCCAGATAGGTCACCTTAGTCTTACCCCAGAAACTCTTAACCACACTAATCGAAAGATTCCACTTTTCACACGTAATCATCAACTTCTCCACTTTGTCACACAGTAAATCCCAGGTAGTTGCCGTAACGAGAATGTCATCAATGTAAGACCGCCGCCCCAAAACTGAAGGTTTTTGGTCGGGGTCCGGGTCGCCTTCGGTGAACACATCTCCGACCAGAGCCGGATCTTGATCCGCCTTGATCTTGAAGTGTCCATACAGCGCGTTATCTATCAGCCGTTGATAAATCTGCGGGGCATTCTTCAGACCGAACGGCATCCGGTTCCACTCGAACAACCCGAAGGGCGTCACAAACGCAGAGATCTCCCGTGCACGGTCGGTCATAGAGACCACCCAGAATCCACTGGCCATGTCCAATGAGCAATACCACAAAACTTTATCCAGGTCCTCCAGCAGGTCGTTTATCAGCAGCATCGGATAAATCATCAGCTTAGTCAGCCGGTTCACCAGCCGGTAATCGATGCACAACCTTATATCCACCCCATTCTTCTTAATAATAATTACGATGGGCGAAGCCCATGGCGAGGTGGACGGCTGAATTATCTTGGTGGCTAGCAAACCCTTAATAAGCTCTGACAGCTTTTCCCGATACTGGGGGGCGACTCTTCGGCATCTCTGTGCGACCGGCTTGGCGCCTCCCACATCAATGTCACATATCGCCCCATGGGCGGCCGGAGGAAGTGCGTTCCCTGGTCAGATCAGCAGATGTCGTCTTTTCCATATAATATCCTTCAATCTGCCGATCTCTTCCGGGGTGTTCACATCCGGATTTCCCACTTGTAGATCGTCGATAGTGACTACTGGGGGGCAGGGGGTCACCTCAGGTAGCACCGCCATCTGCTCTTCCATGCCTTCAACGTATAGCTCGCCCCCTTCATGAATGCAGACTTGATCGGCTTCGGCTGCTTCGGGATCTTGGTCGGCCGGCTGGGCCGATCCGCCTTCGGCTATTTCCGAATTCTGCTCGGCCGGCTTGGCCGATCCGCTTTTCACTTCGGTCGTCACAACTGTCATCGGGGCTGACCGCATATGCAACTCTGCTTGGTCCTTTCTCCCGACTCTGTCGTTCGTCCGTCTCCCTCTGAGTGGGCAAAACCAGTTCCGCGATCGGGGCGTAGCTTCGGCCAATACATTCAGCCGGATCCGGCGACGGCCGGCTCCGCGTCAATATTTTAGAAGGGGTCCGGTACTCGGGTTTATCCACCATCGGAGTCTGGTCCTCTTCTAATTCTTCCTCTTCGCTGACCAGATCGGTGGTTGCCTGAAAAGCCAGGTTTTGCCACTCGATATAGCGTCTTGAGCCAATAGTGACATAGCCCGGCCGGCGGGGCACTTTATCCTCGGCCAGCCACATTCCAATAATCACATCTTCATGCAAGGTGAGGGGCTTTTCAGAGATGTTGGTCACGCTTATGAAGTTGAGATGACCACCCCCTTTAACGAACGATGGTACCCAGCACTCGCCCCTTGTCAGCCATAACTTACTCCGCCGGTCGTGTGGTCGTAACATTACTTCCACCGCTTTTCCCACTGGCACCGTTACAAACTGACCTAGCTTGAGGAACTGGACGTGGGCGCCATATAAGGGCCGCCGGCCGGCCAGCTGGATCTGTACCTCGTCCGGCAACGTCAATGTTCCATGCGATAAGTCCAGCCGTATACCGGCCGGGACCATAAAATCCATGCCCAAAATTGCATCCTGCCCGGCCAACTTGCCTACCCAGGCGGTGAGGTAATATACCAACGACCCAGCTAACGTAATCTTGACTCTTGTCCTTCCTTGGGTCATGTACGAACTTTCTCCAATGCCTATACATTCCTGCCGCTTCGTCTCGTCTATCTCACACCCCACCTTACGAGCAAAGGTGGTGTCTACGATAGACACTTCTGCGCCAGAGTCGAACAGCATGGTAGCTCTCTGGTTATTGATTTTCTCATCCGCCTTGGCCTGCTTGAACCATTTATCCGGCGAGTGATACTTCCAATAACCTCGCGACTCGCCAGGTAACAAGTTCAATTCCATTCGCACTTCAGACCGGGAATACTCATCCGTCCGTATACTGCTCACCAGGAAGGGGTCAGCCGTACCGGCCGGGGACCGGGTGACGTAATCGTCAAACTTACATGTATTGTCGGTTATCCTTTGCTTTGCTTCTTGATTATCCTCTTTACCGACATATGCATAGATACTAACACTAGACCGCTCGGCTCGAACCAGATTCCAACCTGGCGAGCGATCTAGTTTAACATCTTTTCCGCTCCGGGCGGCAGCATTCCAGCATGCTTGGTCGGGACGTACCACTTCTTCAACAGGTTGTAGAATTCTTCCATTGGGCACAGTCCCGCCTCATGCACCTCCCCGCAAGCCTTACACGTGAACAGACAGTGTTCCGCCGGGTGTCCCTTCCTCTCGCACTTCTTGCACGTCAGCCGCTTCCAGCAGCTCCGGTCGTCATGCTTGATGGATCCACAGTGGGTGCACTTGCGCCTGGGGTAATCCTGGTCAGCTCGAGCCGGAAAACTCTTCGACTGACCGGAACCGGCTGGCAGCCTGGACGGCTGACTGGCTTCTGCCGAGAAAAGGTACCGATACTGTTCCTCCTCAGACTCGCCCCCAGATCGCTGATACTCCTCTTCCGAGCTGGTCGCGTCTGACTCTCGGGCGACCATGCGGACGGCTCAGGCCGTCCTGGTAGATGGCGGCCGGCCTCCTTGATCCGCGTTAAATCGGGACTTGAAACGGCCGGTTCCGACTGCCGCCTTGGGGCCTCGCTTCTTCGCTCTTAGGTACGTGCGCAACGTCAATTCCAGCTCCGTCGTATTCTTCAACCGCAGTAACGCCAACTGGTCTGCCAGCTCCCGATCGTCCAACGTGCTGATGAAA
Source organism: Sclerospora graminicola (assembly GCA_001887855.2). Lineage (NCBI taxonomy): Eukaryota > Oomycota > Peronosporomycetes > Peronosporales > Peronosporaceae > Sclerospora > Sclerospora graminicola. The sequence goes on along the minus strand of MIQA02001261.1, from coordinate 13,530 downwards.
TGTTCCACGTGTTCACGGGCGGCTTCCGACCGGCTGGCATCTTCTTTAACGGGAATATCCGCTCTCATGCCAGCGACATTTAGGCGATGAAGATACTCCAGGGGGGTCTCATCAGGTCGCTTCTTGGTGTGGAAATATTGTCGCGCCGCTGACATTCCAGCTCCGCAGTATTGTTCCTCGAACGCACCGGCCAATCCCCTCCAATTTCCTCGGGTTTCCCGGCTGAGCTGTTGGATCCAGTTTTTCGCTGGGCCCTTCATCAAATCCCCGAAGATCAGGCATTTCTCATAGTCCGACGTCCGGTCTCTGAGAAATGCCGACTTCGTCTTGCTCAGCCATCCTCGGGCCTGGTCCTCGTCCGTGTCGCGTCCGGTGAAGTCTTTCAGCTCGGACGTGGCCGACATTCGCACCCTCGTGATCGCTCCCGAATCCGCGTCAAACGCTTGAGCCGAGGCCATATGGGCTCGGCGGGCCATCCCCAGATCCAAGTCATCCGGATCGTAATGGTACTTGGCCGACTTGACGGATTCCATGTCCACGTCGCTGAGAGACAGCTTCCTGTTCGTTGGGCGACGTCCGGTCCGGCGACCTGTCTGGCGGCTCGGCGGGGCAGGATGGGGTTCACTTTGCTTGGACTGCACCGACTCCATGTCTTCATCACTCGGCTCCCTCGCATAGTACTGGACTGGTCCGGGGGCCTGTGTTCCACGACGAGCTGGCTGGTCCGGTGACTTCGGACTGCCGCGGCTGGCGCTCAGCCGACGTTGCTCTTCCAAGTATCGCTCCATCATCGCCGAGAACATGTTTTGCAGGTGATCCGGCACCTGAGGAGCGACTTGAGGGGCGACTTGAGGGGCGGCTTGAGGGGCGACTTGAGGGGCGGCTTGAGGGGCAGCCGGGCTGCCAGATTGGCATTCCTTCTTAATCCGCCCATCCGCGTCTTCGTCTTCCTCCTTCGGTTCTGGATCCGCCGTCGCTATCCGCCAGGCCTGTACGCTGTACTGGCCGGCGTTCTTCCGCTCGGGCGTACCCGGATCCTCACGTCCTCCAAGTCTCATGGCTGTCGCCACACGCGCTGCTCCCCTTGGGCCAAGCGTCATGCGGGTGATACCCACTGATGAATCAGATGAGTCTGCTTCCGAAGGGGCAGACTCGTACTGCGAAGAGCCTGAGTGTATCCCGGCTGGTTTGCTTGTCGCCGGCGGCGTGGACGGCGCCACTCCAGTCGTAGCTGTCATCTTTTTCGACGGCGGCGAGCAACCCACTAGCGGTACCAAGCGGTCGTGTAGGGCGCTGGACGCCTCCTTCAACTTGTCCATCTTCAGATCAAACAACTCGTTCGGATCAAACACACCGGTGTTAATGCCGGCTTGTTTGAGTTGGTCGAATAGTCCTCTAATAAGGGACACGTGGCCGTCTGAGAGAGTTGGGGGAGAGACGGGACCTTTCAATCCGCCTATGATCTTCGGCCGTGTTATTTTTAGCACCTTATCCGTCCGCAAGAATTGCCCCAACTCGTGAAGATGGAAAGCACGCTCCAAGTCTATATCCGTCGATAGGCCGTCCTGCTTCTCTTCTTCCTCTTCGAAACGCGGTTTATCTTTGTGGGTCGGATAATCCAATTCCTGCCAATCCGGTTTCTTTAGGGGTAGGGGGGCCAGATCGCGACTTGGTCCCGATCCGGCCGGCTTCCCACTCCGGTCGTATCCGACTTCAGCTTCTTCTTCCTTAATTTTTTCTTTTATATCCATAATATGCATTTGTTTGTTAGGATCATGGTCGGAACCATGATCCTTCCTCGGACTATGGCGACTTGCACCATAGTCCGATCCGGCTCCATCCGTGTAGCGGCCGGCACTGCAGTAGGTAGTACCGTAATCCGCCCCCGGCGGAGCCTCTAGGGGAGTAACTTCTTCTTTAATGTCAACCTCGAACTCCCCCAATCCGAGGCGACCATCGCATCCTTCCATCTTCAGCAGCATTGGGGGCGATATGCCTTCCCCCAATGCACCCGACACAACATCGTCAACAAATTTGACAGGTTTAGGTCTTTCGCCCGCTAGGGACTCGCGGTGATATCCAGGGTCACCAAGAGATCCGGGCACGCGCACCATTGTGGTGTAGTCGCTCTCAGAAAATCTTCCTGAGACGCGAACACCCACGGGGGTCCCAGACGACTGACTACCGGAGGGGGTACTCCGTCCATCCGAGTCATGATCCGATCCGGCTTGAGGCCGGCTGGATCGGTCGCTTCCATCCGCTTGATCGCGACTGCTCGAATGTTGCATGTTGAAAGCTCACCTTGTGTACCCGTCAGTACTGGGTGGTTAGCTCTCCTGGTGGACCCTAGGGCGAAAAGTGTAAATCCGTCCAATAGGGAGATGAAGGTTAGGACTAGGGGTAGCTCCTGGGCGGAAATCGTCACCGGGGAGCTCGTCTGGCAATACACTTGAACTTTGTATAGTGCCGGCTGGGCCGAGAATAGTCGATCGGCCAGCTAAACCAATAAGACACTTGAAGTTTGTATAGTGCCGGCTGGACCGAGAATAATCAATCGGCCAGCTAAACCAATAACAATGAAGGGCGAATCCAAATGTGTATATGAGGCAGATACAACTCCACACTCTTCCACAGAAGGCCAAAATGTCACCACTTCCCAATACTTAATACCGTGTTCAAAACACGGGCGACTTGAGGTGAGTATACGAAGTCGCCGCGACTCCCGGTCAGGGGACTTCCGGTGGGTTAACTTAACCTTCCCCGGGCAAACCAATAACAGCAAGAGGGGACCTTGTTAGCCCTCTGCCGTGAACCAATAAAAGCGACTTGCGTCTAAGAAAGCGAAACGTATACTGATTTATCCTATGTCCAATACTCCCTTTGTGTAACCTACCTCAAATAACACGGCTGACCAGTCATGTACCTTACCCAACGCAACCCGGCTAACTCCGACTTTGTGTACCGGTCCGGCCGGTACACCAACCCCAAATGGTACCAACCCGGCCGGTACACCGAACCCATATGGTACCAGTCCGAATGGTACATTGTACCCGGCCGGCTCGGCCGGATAGCCACCCATCCGCGCCTCTCGGCCGCTGACGCTAGCAATCCCTTGGCAGCCTCTCCTACGATCCAGGTGCCTACTCCTTCCACTAGAACAATCCTCTTCTTTCAGGCTCCCTTCATTCCAACCTTACGAACAGTCCGCCATCTTGGCCGTCAAACCTCCATAGTCCTTCCGTCTGCTCAGCCCGCTTATCCGACTATCCTCGCCCCTTGTCAGGTCCGCCGACTTGATTTCCAGCCTGGCGCCGCTTGGCCGCTTGTAGACTTCCTCGGCGGTGTCTATCCGGCGCCCACACCCTTGGCCCGTATTTCCGCCAATCAGAATGCGCCCTTTGAAAAGTACTTTGGATTATTTCATAAGTCGCTTCACCACACTCTATTGCAACACCTTGAGCAATAATCCCAAGAGCCTTCATGTCGTTAAGCACCTATGCCTCTGTCATTTCCGACTCAGCCTTCACTACTTGAATATGTACCAGCAAACCCTTTCTTGCTAGCGTCATATGCATCGAAAATTTCCAGTGAAAGTAGCTGTCGCTTCCCAAAACGACTTCAGCTTTCTTGCTGGCCATTGTGTAGGACATGGGGCGTTGGCACAACAGCGGGTCTTGAACCGAAGTGCTGATCTTCCGTTAACCAAACTGACTTATTACCGAAACGAGACGATTTATAGTCAAACACACGGCGGCAGTACTATTGGACCGGTAGGATTTACAGCCAATGAATAGGAGTCCCTGCCCTCAAAAAGATTGGGACTTACGAATGGACTCTCCTAAACATTGTCTTTGAGCGGCGGCGGCGAGGACGGCGGCGCTGCGGGGACGGCAGGAACGGAGGAAACAGGAGCGGTCGTAGGTGGAGCCTGCGGCTGTTAACCGGTTGAGGAGGAGACCTTTGTAGTAGGCGGCAAAATGAAAAGTAAATATATATTATTGGTCCTTAGTTCGCAAACCTATTGCTACTTCTAAGCCAATCATTCTTATGGAACCTCAAAGAACACTTAAGAAGCTGCTGGCGTCATCTAATGACGTCATTAGGATGACGTCATAACCGGTATCAAACCGGTCCCCTACTGGTATACTATGCTGGTCGTATTTAATATGCGGCGCTATCTATATCAACAACTTTCCCCGTCGGTGAGGAAAGCCCATTCTTCCACACACATGGACACATAAATCGGTGCCAATATCACGTGCCCTAATGAATCAAGGTCCTGTACAGGCGACGAAACCTTTTAAATGGACAAAAAATAGCAAAAATAAACAGAATGTGTATAAAATAATCTGTGTGTTTAGGGTATGGCTAGGTCTGTAAATGGCGCTATTAGTAAAGTTTTGATAAGGGCATTCCCTTAGCACCAGTCAAATAAGACATTAAATCAAAGAAAGTCTCACTGTAAATTATTGAAGTGCTTAAAGAAACTATTGTGTCAAAAAATTCAATGCGCCTCCTTCAACCTTTGATATGAGCGCCCAATGTACCTATACTTTTCTGTATATCGGTTTTGAGGCTCCGCAAAGCACTACTTGTAGCGTTGAAATCTTAGTGTTATTGCGTTCGTATGCAGGTTTCACCGTTTTGCCTGTTATAATATCGTTACCGATAAAAAAGCAGCAACCTAACAAGACAGATTTTAGTCCATGCAACTTGAAAATGATAAAATTCGCTTCACCTCCCCCATGAGGCCAACAAAAGACCGTGTGAGACTGCTGTCTTTATGTAGTTTTATTGCTGCAATTGTGACCTAGATATTCAATAGCGATCAAATAAGATTCCATTAAATTGATTGTCGGGTATTGTTCACTCGATCATTCCTGTCATTTTTAATTAGTGTTTGGGGTCATTTGTTTAATTCTTGTTATATTCGTTTATAATTTGTATCCTCTGTTTATTTTTGAAGGATTCAGTTTACATTTCGAGCTCTGTCTGTACAGGCGGGATCCAAAAACTTATCTTCACGTAAAAATCGAGATGGACAAAAATTGTGATGCATAGTTAGGTTTAGTCCAAGTGAAGCCAGTGCCCGACACCAATTGCCAGGCTGCTAAAAATGAGGCATTGTACGAAATGCCTTCACGGAGCAACTATGGACCACGTGATGTTTAGTCCCTCACCCTCGTAGGACAATTGTAGACGATGCAGTGCAATACTTCGGCCTAATTAAGATTGCTGCTTCGTCAAATTAGTATTAGTGCACGAACAGCTTGGCGTGGACTCGATTTCATATTAGACCTCATAATTAAAAACAGAGTGGTTTCTTAAAACCGAATTTATGATCATACTCAAGGTTATATTTCATTCGTTGGCAAACATCTGTATGAACGAAACCCTTCCGAAGAGACACAGACATAATGAATTTACCGAGAAACTGATCAAAAAAGAAAACATCCTCTACTTTTACATACAAGAATATATCAATTTAAATAGGTATATATATCACTAGAAATAATACATGTATTAGGGGTACGGTACTTACATTCGGGGCTGCCGCGGTAGCAGTTGGCAGCAATCGTAGCGGTCATATCCAGACTTGGAATGGATTCGTTCCAATCCATTTGTGCCCACTGAGTGCGATACGCACAATCTAACAATGATGCTTCACCTTTGCGGGTACACTGGATCGTCGCGAACCAATAGCTACAGGTTTCAAAGACTTGATCGTGGCGTTCTTGACCGTCTGATGCACCAGTACCACGCGATATTTCATGAGCTATTTGTCTACCACCGTATCGTTAATCTATTGTTCATATTACAGCAGTTAGCGCTTGTATCATTGTCTATTCAGATCACTAGTGAGGTGGCGGACGTACGTCGGACGTCGCTTTGATTCGCCGTGCATTGGGTGCCAAGTTATCTAGTCTACTAATACCGTATGTATAAATATGCAACTAACGTTATTTTGACCTCAAAGTATACGTCCACTATTTGGCTGGTAGATACCGTCATTATTTTATAGGTTGGTTAATTAGTCAGCATCTTTTGAAAGTCAAATAATGAAGCTCTCTGGTTGGTTGCTCAGTCTTTGATCAGAATCTTACTCTTTTATCACATAGTCAGTCAAAAACCTTTTACCCTATTAAAAATACTGTTTATATCGATATTTGAGTTGTTGGTCTATTTTTGATTAAGTGGTCTACATTTCTCGTGGCTCATCTGCTGATAATATAAATGATTCAGTATGGGCAAATGGCTGCCTCATCTTAGGAGTTGCAGGAAGCCCTCAAACAGCAACTATAAGGTACATGTATGAGTTGAAATACGGGAAGCACTACGGAGCACGCGTATTATACCACGCTTTACACAGAGAGTGCACGTAGGAGAATGAGTAATAGACCGGCCTCTTAAAAGTAGGTAGCTACCTAATTTAATGGAAAATAGGTATTCTGGCAAACCCATATTAGGCAGGCGTCCAAAATTGTATGGGGATCTGGCAAAAAGGAAATTAGGCATACGAATGTCAAGATAAACCAACCAAGTAAGTACCATGTTGGAAATGTGAAGGACGGCATGTTTTTTTTTCATCTTTTGATCGGCACTCAGTAGAGATGCCCATGCAGATACGCATGCTGAAGCTCGTGTTGATGCTTTGTTTTATCAGTTATGTTCTCATTACCGGATTCTGATGCAAACGACGTGTTCAATGCACCAGCACTTTATCCTTTGGGAGGCTACCCATGCGTCAGATAGGTGCATCGACCAGCCAATTTTGTGCTACAATCGGGTTTAAAGATGCGTCCGAGTTGATCCACTTGGGCTTGACAACTTTCACTTTTGTGTGCGTTTTTTTTTTTGGGTAAAAATAGTCTTGTCAAAATAGGCATTCTGTACTTTTTCTCGACACACTACTTACTTTTAACTGACGTTATGGGCAAAGTTCACCTCTGTTCTGGAACAGCTCGGTTGAAAAATGGAGGCATCTGATTGGTCAGATAGTCGTCACCATCTCGGTTGGCTCAACTGACCTCGAAGAGGTCGGCTGAGTCAACAGATCCTCGGTTATAAAATTATACAGGAACTTTTACCCAAAACTCACAGACATGGATGACACTGTTTTTGCTCACCCATATCACATTTTTTATGAAAGGTCGGTGTGTCTTCTTTAACTTGGTTGGCCCTTCGGTTAGGAGCCTCTAACCGAGGTGACTCAAACAGAGGTGAACTTTTCCCTATATACGATGACCGTTGTTTGCCGACGAAACCTTTTAAATGGACAAAAAATAACAAAAATAAACAGAATGTGCTACAAATAATCTGTGTGGTTAGGGTAAGGCAAGGTCTTCCTAGAGTCACGACGCGACGACATCGGGTCATGACTGTAAATGGCGCTCTTAGTAGGGGTGATAAGGCCATTCCCTTAGGACCAATCAAATAAGACATTCAAAAATTGTCAATGAAGTCGCATTGTTAGTTCTCGAATTCCGTCAAGAAACTATTGTGTAAAAATATTCAATGCGCCTCCCTCAGCTTTGATCATACGCCCAGTGTACCTATACTTCTATATGTTCATCGGTTTTGATGCTTTGCAAGGCACTACTAATAGCGTTGAAAGCTTGAAGAATGAGCACACGTTGCTATTGCGTTCGTATGCAGGTTTACGGCATTTGCCTGTAATAAAAAAATCGTTACCGATAAAATCGAGGCCAAAAGCAGCACCATAGTAAGATAGGTTTTAGTCCATGCAACCTGAAAAAGATAAAATTCGCTTCACCTCCTCCATGAGACCAACAAAGACCGTGTGAGACTGCTGTTTTATTGCTGCAATTGTGACCTAAAGAACGAAGTATCTTTTTAGATGCTATTATAAATTGTGATCATTTAAGATTCCATAAAAATGATTGGCGGTTATTGTTCTCTTGATCATTCTTGTCACTTTTTAATTGGTGTTTGGGGTCATTTGTTTAATTATTGTTATATTCGTTTATAATTTGTATCCTCTGTTTATTTTTGAAGGATTTAGTTTACGTTTCGAGTTCTGTCTTGTTTGCCTCTGTTAAACCAAGGCGGCGGGAAAGTCTACGGAGCCCGCAAATCAGCGACCCGCAACCGTATGGTTGGTACAAAGATAGGCCGTATGCGGAAGATGTATTCGCACACCCTGTACAATAAATCAGGTACAACGTACCGTGGTTTCAAACATGTAAAGCAGCACCAGGGCCGTCAATTTCAATAGATCGACCCTGGCAATCTGAATGATATTATGCTGCTCAATGGCTGAACCAACGTCAACTGACAGCTCGTCTTGTGACAACAAGAGCAGATCTACCGTACATTCGATTGCCAGAAGCACCAACTTCCAAAGATCCATATCAATCTATGGTTGTGAACTGGATTGAATACGATAGGCGACGTCGTTCGGTGGAACTTGTCAAGAATCGCGACTGTATTTACGTCGAACTGACCGGCACAAATATCCTCTAAGTAATCTTCGCTAGGTTACCGTCATTTCCATTCCGTCGATTTTCATCAACTCGGAACGCGCCAAGTTGTTGGTATGCTGTTTCTTCTGTCAAGAGAATGAGTCCCCGGTCTCAGTCTACATGTTGGGAATTATCCATTTCATTCCTTATGATTTTCGTCGATTGATTCTACCTCGTTTTTGTAAAGGATGCTATCAGCCTGGGACGAAGACAAATTTTTCGCTGTAGGGGCAACTGCACACTTTTCCGGCGGCACCAACTACACGACAAATCAGCCATAAAGATGCTTCGAACTATCACTTGACGTTTTCGTTTATCATAAGAATTAGATTATATGTATCTCAAAGTTGTTGCATGCTCCACAAGGCAACTTTAAAAACTTTAACAGAGTGTCCACGTTTACCGGCCATTTCACAGTGATTACGAGCCGACTTTGCTGCTGATGGTTGAATACCCTTTGGCTTTTATTACTTCAGGCGTCTGCTTCAGCCAACAAGCACGGCTTCTTGGCCATCCCATGAAAACTCTCTCCATGACCTATCCGAATCGTCGTCCGATTCAGAATTGTCCTCCTCGCTTCTCTCTTCTTCCGATTTGTCACTGCCTTCTTCTGGCTTTGACGAGGCTGATGAAGACTTAAGGTGAAATCGTTCCAATGCAGCTTTGTGTGACACCTTCATTTATTACGGTACACTGTTCCTGATTTAGTGTACAGCGTGAGCGAGACTGCTATCTTACGGCCTCTCTTTGTCCCAACCATATGGTTGCGGGTCGCTGATATGCGGGCTCCGTAGACAATCCCACACCGACGGGGTCGGTTTCTAGACCGATTATGGACCGATTCGAATGGAGTCGGTTTTGCTGGGGTATACATGCCCGGATAAGCCAACCACAGTTGCCTCTAGCAAAATGTGCACTTGCGTACAGTACAGTTGTTAATCGACGACAATTTTGCTTAACTTTGAAAACATTATGAGGAAAACAATGACTACGGTAATACTTCGTAATAGTATTAAATGACATCAAGTAGACCTTCAAAACTACAAGCAACGTTAGGAGTTTCTTGTCGTATAGCTAACATATAGTCATTTTTTTAATTTCAATACTGATGAACATATTAGACAATTGGTTGATCTAGTACACAATTGCAGACTCAATGCAGGAAACAAGGCGCCAAATCCCCCACATTGCGTTTCTATGTCTCTTCGTAGCTTTGGGGGGCATCACACACAGGCCAAGAAATTACGGCAGAAATCCATCAAAATTGTTGGAGAAAAGAAGCCACGTTCGACTAGCCAATAAGCCAGCGAACGTCCCACCCTAAAGTTTAGACTAACCAAGGCGACGTCAGTTCCATTCTCGACCTTGTGAAAGATTCGCAAGTTTTTTTTCGAGCTGCACCCCAAAAAACCAACAAGTTCGCCACCTTCATTGCTCTAAAAGACGATCATAGACAAACGTGAATCAGTGATCTACCACTTGATCCATGCACGCTCCATTCTTCAAGAAAAGTTGTGCTGCTCTTTCAGCTCTTCAACGAGCTCATCATTTTTGGCATTCACTTTAAACGCGAGTGGGTAGCATATTATACGAAATAAATGATTTTTTCCCAACTGGAGCATGGACCCTGTTGCCACGCTAGAGCACGTCTCACTGCGTAGCGCAATAGAACAACAGCCAAAGAAAAATCGCCCAGTGTAGAGAAGCAAGACGGTGAGAATATTTTGTCAGCGGTTGGGGCGCGAAGTGCCGACGGAGATTTAGACTTCATTGATACGAATCGGTACCAATAGTGATGTCATCGCTTCCTTGGGTGATAGTTTAGTAGCAGATCATTCGTAGCTGGAATTGACTAGGTATTGTTGTGTTTGTAGCAACTACAATCAGCCACGTTGCACAGAGTTTCGCCGCTTCGATGAAAAATAGTGACAGTCGCACTGGTGTATCGTACGATATTCCAGCTCTACTGAATGCTTGAGAGAGTAATCTTGACGTGCGCTACCTTGTCGCTGCACAGTGTCTGTGCTTTGAAACGCGAGGTTCTTCCGATGGGGTATTCTGTCGGTGGAGAGGGTCCGTGGGTCTCTAGGGATCCGCGGCTGTCGCTCTCCTCCGACTTGGCAGTCGCTCGCGTATCGTGTTTTAATAAACGATAAATACTTTTAGAACGTCCAGTTCAAATAACGTTACATAACTTTTTAGGGCACGTTTATAATCACCCCCAAAACCATAGACTCACCCCCAAATTACAGTAGAACCCATATTAGTTACGAAAAAACGAACAAAATACACAGCCAGATGAGGATATAAAAGAACCTGTTGCTTTGTTGTGAAACTTCTTGTCGTTTTACTTGGAAGATGTTTTTCGGATCCCCCCCTACAGGTTATTCGCCCCCCCTGTACCGTAAGACAGGTACGATGTACCTCAATGAATAAAGCCACACATTCTGACAGGGTCTGCTTATATAGTCGCACCACTAAGATCATTTCCGAGCAAAATCGTCGCGCAGGCGCGAGGCTGCTAGCATCCACATGGGCACGGACGTCATTACGAATGGAGAGCTCGAGTCAGTCGGGTCTGCCTTATCGCGTACAGCCAGACTTAACAGCGTCTCTAGCTTCTCCACTTCGTCTTAGTTAAGCATTGCCAACGCTGAGAACGAGATCATGGACTTTGGGAATGACGAATTCTCCACAATGTCCACGACTCCACGTGGCGTAAAAGGCACATCTACGGCCAGTTGGTGTTCATTATCAAACGTTAGGTGCTGCTCATGGTCCCGGAGGACTGAAAAAACGCGCTCGTCTACAATACCATCACTGAATTCCTCAACGAGTCTGGTAAAGAGCGTAAGGGTAATAAGTCTACGTCAGTAAAGCAACCCAATGGTAGAATAATAGAAAAACATACTTGACGTTATCCACCTCGTGAGGGTCAGAGAAGGTAAATGTCGCTAACAGCGCCGTCGCGCAAGCACGAGTAAAACTTTCTTCACTTTCATTTTGATCACAACGTAATAGTATTAATAAATGTCATCGCACCGTGAGACTTAACCTAGGTACGAGCTTGTCAGAATGTGTGGCTTTATTCATTGAGGTACATCGTACCTGTCTTACAGTACAGGGGGGGCGATAACCTGTAGGGGGATCCGAAAAAACATTTCCAGTAAAACGACAAGGAAGTTTACAACAAAGCAACAGTTCTTTTATATTCTTCATCTGGCTGTGTATTTTGTTCGTTTATTCGTAACTAATATGGGTTCTACTGTAATTTGGGGGTGAGTCTATGGTTTTGAGGGTGATTATAAACGCCCCCAACTTTTTATTTCGAGTAACAGAAGAATTTTGATGTTCGGAGGGACGGACTGGCCTCAAAAATAAGAGGCTCTCCGGCGTTATACATGTGTATACCCGATCCGGATCCCGGTAAGGAATAGGTGTAAAGAACGATCCTAGAGCGCTCTTTGCGACTAGGTCTTTGGATAGCAATAGCGCCTGGCCTCAATTTGATTTCACCTTTTTGAGCATAACCAACGATAAACAACCAGACATCTTGTGAGGCGGTTCTCAACATGTATTAGCCGTTATATTGATTCAGGGATGGCGCGTTAAAACATGGATTGCAGGGCAACAGGAAGGAATGTACAATCGTAATCGTTTCTCAAGGTTTCTTTCTATCATGAAGAATGTACACGTATAGAGACGAGTAAGTCTGACTCTTAATTATTATCTACGAATCGAATGCATATGAGCTCGCCACTTCTGCGGCAAAACTCATAACAGAGCTTGTCATTTACGAATATACTCCCAAGCCCAGTAACCTCACAATGCGTCTTCCATTCGTCCTGATTTATACCTCTGCTACCCTGAACTCAAACTCACCCTCTGTGAACGCCCTAGACGATAAAAGGGTATCGATGGCGAAGAGAGAGCGCCCGCGATGCCGAACCTACGAAAGGTTGTTTTGCAATCGCAAATTGATGTGGCAAAAGAGAAGTGGAAGCAGAAGCGGATTTTCAATCGCTATGACGAGCTTTACCAGCGACATGACGCGTACGCTGCTGATAACCTGAGGGACATCCTTAACTATAAGAAACCGTTTGCCATCATGGATGAATTGAATGTTCATGCTAAACGTGACAAACCAACGCTTGTCAAGTTCTTATACAAAAAGTTCAAGAATCACCCGGACAAGCTACTTACTATTATTGAAGGTGCGGATAAAACGGATAGGTATTCGCTCGAATCTGCGGTCGCACTCAATAACCTTCTGCCACAAAATAAAAGAATAACCATCGAGGAACCAAACATCCCGTAAAGTATATAAATCTTTTCGTTTGTTTTTTTTGTAATGGTTCTTGAATTGTCCATCCTGATAAACGCCCTTCTAATTCGCATATACCCCTTTGTATAAATGGGAGATGTTATTCGAACACACACCCCTGCACCCCCCTGTTACAAACATCAGGTACAATATACCGTAATAAATGAGCGATGTTCAACCGTCTCAACCTCGATAATGCGCATACTTAGTGGTGATAACATCTTTTTAATTAAACAAGGTATAATCAATCGACGACACCATAAATAATGGAATTCATTATTCCCAATATATAGACTGAGACGATTCTCTTGACGAAGGAGACAGCATACCAACGCGAACACGCCCTTTCGAGGTGATGAAAATCGACGGAATGCAAGAGACGGTAACCTAACGCAGGAACGACGACGCGTATCAAGTTCTTCACAACTATAGATTGATATGCATTCTTTGAAGTTGGTGTTTTGGCAGGGTAGATCCGCTCTTGTTGTCACTAGACGAGCTGTCAGTTGAAGTTGACTCATCCATTGAGCAGCATATATCATTGAAATCACCAGCCAGAGTCGATCCAACGGTCCTGGTGCTACCTGATTAATGGTACAGGGGTGCGAATATCCAAGAGGGGGGGGAGGTGCCGAATAACGAGACCTCTTAAAAGTAGATACTCCTCCCACCGTAATTAGTCTGTGTGCAAAAATAGTCTGTGTTCGGAATTAGTCTGGCACA
>MIQA02001260.1:9045-37085 GCA_001887855.2 Sclerospora graminicola | reverse complement strand
TGCGAGTAAAGTGTCTTTGATACAAATGACACGCATCCCAGTCGTCAGCCGCTTGTTAGATTTGACACTCCAGTTATGAGCCTCTGCGGGCCCTGCTTTGCCATTACTTTTTGGTAGATCATCTACTGTAGTTAGTGACATTGAGTAAAGTGTTACAGTGTCTGTTTTCACTTCATTTATGAATTCCGCCTGCATTCATTTCGCGCTGCGCTCCTAGCAAAGGTTTAGTACTATACGCTCGACGACCTGTAATCAGCTCGCCTTACTGCGCCAAAATATACGAACGAGTTGGAACTAATCTATGGACGAAGCAAAGACCGAAGGATCGAGGTGCCAAGGCAGCCGTTAGAAAGGGTAGGTACAGGTCGAGACCCAACCTGGATTAGGGCTGCAAGCCACTTTCGACCAGGACAACCTGTGCTGTTCGCATTATTGCAATGGACACGGATGGTACCAGTTCGGAGCATGAATATCAACCGTCTAGGGGCGAACCAGAAGGAAAGCAGTATCGTTACTTGTTTACGGTAGAATCCAGTCATCGTTCGAGGCCAGCACCTACCCGGCCAAGTTAGCAAAGATGTGGTGGGGCCGATTCCGAATCCATAACAGTAGTTGTGGGGGAAAGTCGAATTCCCACCGGCCCGGACGACCAATTGTCGGAAGGGGTACTCCGCTGATCGTGATCAGCATCACAATCGGACGAGTCATCATGGCCCGATCCTCCCGGTCGGAAGACTGGTCATCAAGTGCGGCAGTATCCACATTCAATTTCATCTCACCTTGTGTAGTCATTGGTATTCGGTGGTTACACTCACTCAGGTGGACGCTAGATGAGGGAAATGTTCCGAATCATATTGGAGGAGGTGTTTTCTTCGGCACGGGTTTGTTCTCTGGTGGAAATCTTCACCGAGAACAGATCAGGGGTGATACTACGTACGCGTACCGTAAAGGTTGGGTCGGGATTCTTAAACCGACCGGACAGTTTCAATATCTAAAGGAGGCCAAAAGGATCCAATTTCTGGTGTCGGTGCTAAAGCTGAGTGGAAAAAAGCCCAAAAAAACTAATAAAAATAATAATTCACTTAAAATAAATAAAAGCATGGGATATATGCAGAAACATCACCAGCTTGTGTTTCAAAAATAGGTAAAGCTGTGAATGAACCACCACCTATTTTTCTATTTATTTTTGCAGCTCTTTCCAAAATGGGCCAGCAAGTTTATCGCTATAGCAAGCTTAATTTAATAAAGTAGGCGTAGATAAATCAAGTTTTAAAAAGCTTTAAGTTATATAAATAAGACCCGAAACTGAGTTTTAACTAACCAATAAAACGCGAGATAACCAGTAACGACGTAAAACCACGATATAATCACAATCTTCTACAGTAAACCACAACATTATCCCCACGAAAAACTTTCTAATTAATAAAACGTGTTCAAAACACTTGGGCGTGAGAGTGAGGTTTGAAAACCTTAAACAATCCCATCGTGGGACTTCCGGTGAACCAAAATGCTTCTATCCACGTCTTAACCGGGAATTTAGTTTAGCTACAGGGGCCTAGTTAGCCTTGGCCTCCCATCGGCCGCCGACACGTGGCGGAGCGACTCTTTGCTTAGGGGGTAAGCTCAATCCTATTATTTTATATGCAATATCTAATACCTAATGTAATCTATGTAACTTACCTAATACTTTGATCTTGACTGTCTTGTTACATGGTTTGACTTATACCACCGTAGACCGATCTTCAACTGATCTTCAACCTGGTTCGTACTACCTTTGACCGATCTTCAATTGATCTTCGACCTGGTTCTCGACTGATCTTCAACCGACCTGATTTCGATAGACTCGACCTGGTCTTTCTGGAATCAGCTCGGAATCGGCTCGGAATCAACTTCTCGGGATGGTCTATAGCCGGTTTTCAGCACTGGGTTATCACCGACCTTGATTAGACTCCTTATAATCGGCACCTGGAAACTGGTCGGGACCGACTCGGGTCGACTTGAAACCATCTCGCGATCGGCTCAGGATCAGCTTCTCTCAAACCCGACTTCTGCTTCTGACATGCGTTAAACCAACTTGAGATCAGTCTTTTTTATGGTCGACTCGGGCTGATTCCTTGATGCCGAGCAGGGCCGGTTTGTGGTGGTTTTCGGAACCGGTTTCAACTTGCTGCGGCTGATACATCCCATACAGATCACTGCTATATATATGGACTCTTTTTACTCTCTTGAACCATGTCTTAAGACTGGGCCGATGCATTTAATCGGTTATCCAAAATTCTCCATCACATCAATCAGACCACTCGGATCAGAGATAGCCAACCTCGATAGTCATACTCCATCATATTCAATATACCGAGCCACCCGGAAACCTGCTCTGTCGTTTACAGTAACTGGTCTGATTTCATAGTCGGTCTGATATCTGGATATCCTTATCCAGTCGTGATATTTGGCTGACCCACTTCGTCTGGGACAGGGTGTGCTAACGACGACCTTCGTACATTTCTTCACGTTTTCAGTAACCCGTTATTACACACGACATTCCGACGTTGGGCCGGCATGTCCACCTATCAATGGTTGTATCCTGCCCATCCATGATGAATGTCCTTGAGACCACCAATCAGCATCGAGATGTGAGCCACTTATACCTGCGTTTTCTGATTTGCTTCACCACAAAGGGCTTCACTGCCCGGGCTGACCAGGACCACCCTAGACGGAAGTACACCCACTGTGGGTCTATTAAGCATGATGACCAAAGCTAGCTGAAAGCGGCTGAACTGCAAGAAGTTTGAACGGAAGGGGGGGTCGATCTGAGCAGAGAGGCGCATGAGGTTGGACTCTACCCAATCGAGGGCTGCAGGAGCCGTGGCTTGCTACGAGCTATACCTATTCGACCCCATTTCAACATTTGGTTTTCAGCGCTTGCAATCCGAAGTGTCTGCTCCAATTCTTCGGCCACCTTTAATTGAAGAAGAGTCAACTGGTCGACCAGGGCGCGATTGTCCAGTGTACTGATAAAATGTTCAACGTGCTCGCGAGCCATACTCACATCCATGGTAGGCATTCTCGCCCTTAGACCAGCCATGTTCAGTCGATTATAGTACTCGATATGCGTCTCATCAGACCTCTTCTTCATGTGGTAGTATTGTTCAGCGGCTGGAATCCTCCCGTGTTGCAATACTGCGTCTTGAATTCACCACATAACTGAAGCTCATTCGGTCGGACCTCCCGATTCAATTGTTTTGGCCACTTCTTGGTCAGACTTTTTTTCAGGACGGCGAACACCAAACACATCGTTCTCCTTCTGACGTCTTATCCCGTAGGAAGGTGGACTTCATTCGACTGAACTAAGCTCTAGCCTGGTCATCATCCATATTCTTGCCCGTGAAATCTCCTAATTCCGAGATTTTCGACATTCGGACTCGGGTGACCGTTCCCGAATCGAAATCAAAAGCTTGGGACAAGGCTATATTTGCCCTACGGGGTATTACCAGGTCAAGCTCGTCCGGATCGAAATTTGAATTGCTCCGCCGACCGATACCATATTAATTTGACCGTTCGGGGGTGACTTATCGGGTCACCCCTGGTGATTCTGCTGACAGGCTCGGCAACTGGCTCGGGATCTTCCCGCCTTATTTTTATCCAACCGAACGTATTTCGTATCGATGTTCTCAGGTGATAGAGCCGGCCTGGGTGCTGACCAGTCGTAACTCAGTCGCTGGTGCCTCGATCGTCCCTGATCTGGTACCTGATGTTGTGACAGCCGCTATTCATAAAGAAAACGCTTCATCATAGACGCAAACATGACCCCATTTGACAAGAGACCTCATGCATGCCTGTGAAACCATTTCTGGGGACTTGATTACCATCCATAGTATCTTGAGCGGCGACATAGCTTTATTCGGACTCAACTCGAGTAGCTTCCGGTTTTCTTTTACGACTCTGTACTTCAATTTTGGGGCCGATCAGCTCGGTTCCTTTTTGGGCATAGCATCATGCGGGTAATTCCGATGGACGAGTCAGTAGAATCAAATGTAAGTATTGAAGCGTCAACCCATTCTACAGCCATATGACACCCTAAACTAGTATAAAATAGTTTTATTAGAGTATTGAGACGGTGCAGACCGGTAAAAACGAGTCGTCGCCCTGATGCGACGTTGGATATGTGATGCTCTATCAGCTATGATTGGTGAGAAATATTAACTTGTGTTTACGGGTCAGGACGGTTCGCTTCGTTAACGGTACCAATTTCTCATGTAACGTTATCATGACCTCCTTGATCGTCTCTTTATCCATATAGAAAAGCTTATCGAGAGCACAGGCACCGGGAGTAGTGCCGCTTTCCTTGATCAGGCAAAAAACAATTTCGGATCAGGTCAAGTTGGGTGCCAAAGGTGATCCGTTTGGTCGATCGACCTGCCAACTTCCCGAGAATTTTGGAGCAGATAATTTTATAATTTTCATGATCTGGTTGGTCTTCGGTAAAAAAACTTAACTCTCGTAAGTAGAGCGTTCGTTTCGGATCCAATATCAGTGATCACCCCAATGTATTTGGTCCTTTTGGCTTCTTCATCGTCCAGCAGAATTATATTGGATTTGGTATACTTGTGGATCGTATTGATCCGCTCTTAATTTATGCATAGGATCAAGGTCGGGACATTCATTCTTTCCCAGGTTATACTAAGTTCTACCATAACCCGTGCCAGCTCCGATCGGAGTCTTATGGATACTAGTTTCGCCCTTAATATCGAACTATCTCTCCGCCCGACCAGGTCGACCATCGCTTTCCTTATGGGCAGTATAGGAGGTGATACGATTTTCTCCAATGCACTCAAAACGTTCCTCCACTTGATTGTTAGATCATTTATATCATCAGAGGAAACACGAAGATATTCAGAGTCGCCAAGTGATCCGGGCACGCGCACCATTGTGGTGGAGCCGATTTCCATCCAGAACGGAAGTTCTTGGAGGAGCACGGATTCCCACTGGCCCGAACGACCAATTTACCGAGGGGCAATCCGTGGACCCTGGCCGAACTTTTGATCGGAATGATCACCACTAAGGTCCGAGCGTCCGGCTCCCAAACTACCCGATTAACCGATTAACCTTTATCTTCATGTCAATTTGTATGTCAATTGGTTCACGGTGGTTCCACTCACGAAGTGGACTCTAGATGAAAGTGATATTTCCCGATCAGGTGGGGGAAAGTAAGCTTATTCGAGAGGGGGTCGTTCTCCAGTGTAAAAATCTTCACCGGAGGACAGGTTAGAGGTTGGTACGTTATAAAAATACCGTGTAGGACACGACTAGAGAGTTTCGACCGACCGGACCAGCCAATAACGAGAGATAACCAATACCCACAAAAAGATACGTAAATTCCACAATATGAGCACGATCTTCCACAGTAAATTAACTTAATTATCTTCACAAAACAATTCATTTTTTAACGTGTTCTAAACATGACGAGAGAAGTGATGATAATCTAATACAATCCCGCCAGGGGACTTCCGGCAAGTCAAAGTGCCTTAGTACGCATATCGACCGGGAATAAGTTGACCTAGTTAGCCTTGTGCTTCGTCGACACGTGGCGGGGCGACTCTTTGTTTAGGGGGTAAAATCAACCGTATTATTTAAAATATAATCTAATACAATGTGTAACGTCCACCAACCTATGTGACTTACCCAATACTGCGAACATAATCATCCCTTCACATGATTGGTCGATATTACCATCGATCAACCTTCGAAATAAACCGACCAACCTTGCTGTTTTCATGCTCCTTCTTGGCCGCGACTCATCTCCGATAACATCGGTTCTCCTATTCCGGTCAGCTTCGTTCGGCCATCCAACACCCGATCGGCTGAACTTGTCGACCCTCCCAGCAATAATTACACGTAATCCAATTATCAATGGTTTCCTTCAGCCTCAACATCGACGGATCGGTGTTTGTAACCATCGATAATATCCAGATTATCCGGTCGACAAGGCGGTCGGTCGAACCAGTTTGTATAGACCGAAGCACCATCGTTTTTAACCATAATAGCATCCAGCGACCACAAAATTGATCGTCCGAGCGGTTGGCGTATTTCGACCGCCTGGGGAATGTCCGATCGTCATTTTATCACTCCAGGGCGGTTGGTCACTCCAACCGGTCCATTCCACTAAGGTCGTCATGGACCCGATCAAGTAACGGTATTTCTGTCATTTCTTCACATATTCCTCATCGAATACCGTTACCGATCCTCTTATCCCTGATCAGGTCGACCCGTAAAAAGCCACCTCGATAGTCCCTCACGTCCCACCGGACATCTCAATTTTTTTCAATCCATATAAACCGGTGTCTAAATCTGACCAAAGTGTGGACCACATATCTTCACCACGCCAGCGTGCTTGGTCGGGGCATACAACGTTTTCATCTCGTTATAGAGCTCCGTCCAGCGAGAGTGGTCAGGATGATCGCGGTCGACTCCGACAGAGCCAGATTTGAGGCGTAAAACGGCCGATCGAGTCTGAGTTCTGGTGAAGAACAAGATCGTCACATGTTCACGGCCGAAATTATGCCCCGATGACCGCAGGTGAAAGGGAGGTGGTAACCAGCCCGATATGGATTGACCCCGTCGGAAATGTGTTCACAGCGGAACAACAAACATAACGATCGTGATTTTGGAAGCAAATGACATGTGAAAAGAGTGATCGTAAAGGTGATCCCTCTGATCATTGATTTTTCTAGCGTAAGACTTGTGGGAAATCCATGAGGTGGGTGCATGCCCGATCGAGGAATTTTTGAACAAGATGCGGTAGTGGTACGTGCCGACCAAGCATGCCAGAATGCTATAACCTGACGACGAAAAGATGTTAAACTAGATCGCTCGTAAAGTTGGAATCTGGTTCGAGCCGACAGGTCTACATTCAGCATTTATGCACATATCACTAACCGTGTAAAGTATGAAGAAAAAGAGATAAACGATACAGCTTTAGAATGTGTCGATCGGTGTCCAATCCTTAGTATCAGAGTGGACGAATATTCCCGGTCGAACGTTATTATGGAGCATCGAAGTATATATACGGCTATCTGGTCGGCGTCCATTGTACAATGTACGTACGCAAATGGAGAAGATGAATCCCTACGAAAATATTCCAGTCGCCTGATCGGTCGACGGAACTATCCAACCAGTTTGCCGGGAACAGAAATTATGGTTAACTGGTAGTGAACGATGGTTCTCGTCTTTTATCAAAGGGATCGACAATCGAGTTATATTCGAACAACAAATATTTTCGATCAGCCACTGATCGTATACGAAGACATGGTTAGAGGGATGTTAGAGGGATGTGGTTATCTGAGAGCAAAGTACCACGACGAATAGGGTACGTTTTTATTGGGTCACGTAGATATACTGAGTGGCAGAACCTGGCGTATCAGACTACTACTGGTCTGATCAGTAATGAGGAGTTGGTAGGCGAAGATACCTCACCTTTGGTAGACAAGCCGGTAACTGTCACTTCTACTAAGTTACTAGTCAGACAATCATCTTCAATGTCGACCGGTAAATTTAGTGATGATGAAAGTCCGAGATTGTGGATGCTGTCACAGTCGAAGCACTTGTGGTTATACAAACGAATGCTGACGGTAGTGGACGTCCCCCCAAGGTCGCCGTGATAACCGACCAAGCAAATGTCAAACCCGATCCGATGAAGGAGGCCGAACAAAAAGGATCCGCAGTGGTGCGGAATTGAAAGCGGGTCGGATGACGGATTACCTGTCTACGCCCTGGTCAGGACGGACTGATAGAAATAAACCGTATCGGTAATGGCGGTGATTAGTTAATCGACAACATCGAAAACCAAATGGCTTTTCTGTCGGAGATGTCGCCCAATATACCCGAAGTCACCCTGGATGACCAACAGGTTAGCGACTCGGAAGTCAAATAAACCTGAACATGTTGACCATTATAAGAAGATCGTCAAGAACGGGAAGGACAATGCCCTACCCTCGGCTGCCATGGAGCGTTCTGTAGCATCGATGTAGGGGCGCTAAACCGATCGCCCAACGTTGTCATAAAATTCGCGTCACAGTATCGAGAAAAGCTATGTGGCCTGGTTAAGGGTCTACTAAGTACCAAAATTATCTGACTGCCATCACTACCGTGGGCTTCACCGATCCTGATCTTGATTAAAAAGAATGCAGTTAATATCTGATTGTGCATTGACTACAGGTTGGTCAAAAACTCACGGACCTGATGATCTATCAATGACTCTGATCAATGACCTGCTTGAAGATCTGGACATGGTCTTATGATACTGTTTTTTTTTTGGACCAGTGGAATCGATGGCCGATCGGGCCCGGGAAATCCTTTTCACGCCTTTTGGTTTCTTCAAATGAAATTGGATGCCGTTCGGATTGAGGAACGCTGCTCAGATAATCAGAGGTTGATAGCCAATGCCTTGTACGTTTATTATCAAATCAGTACCGATCGGAAAACTACCAAGGTACATGATGTATTAACCTAAGGCGAACCCGATAGGGACCAGAAACCGCTGATCGACAATGCCTTGTACGGTACTAAACCCTAGTAACCGTACAAGGCATTGTCGATAGGCCTCTGATAATCTGAGCAGCGTTCTTTAATCCGAACGGCTTCCGATTTCATTCAAAGAAACGGAAAGGCGTAACAATGGATTTCCCGGGCCCGATCGGCCATCGACACCACTGGTCCTAAAGAACGAACAGTATCATAAGACCTTGTCCAGATCTTCATGCAGGTCTTTGATCAGGGATATGGACATACATAGATGACATCCTGAACACAGCTTCATGCTGGGATATACTGTATAAGAAGGTCGAACGATGCCTCAATACTTTCAAACGATGTAATTTGTCGATCCTAGTGGTCAAGAGGTTTTGGGGCCCGAAAGTCACCTGCTGGGGTCATAACGTGTTGGCCAAGGGGTTGAAAGCCAACCCAAAGATCTAGGTTTTCTTAGCATTCTACCATTTTCGAGATCGTTAAACGTCATGCAAGATATCCTGGGTAGTCTCTATTACTACAGCATATTTGTTGATGACTTCTCGGTTTACGCAGCTATTTTGTAAGAATTGAGAACGGTACACTACTATATGCCGTTGGAAGGCGACCGACTATAACCATTGGGGGTCAAGACTGATCAGTCGACACACCCGAACATCCAACCTGTCAGGCCAACCAACCGGCCACCCAGCTTCCATCCCGGTCGGAAAATCATATAGAACGTGCGATGGTCATACTCGGTGTGTTGAAAGCAAAAATGGCTACGACCCCATTTCTTAAGTATTTCGACCCAGAAAAGTCCTGGTCGTAATTATAATGCAAACAAATGGGCGATTCGGCTGTCTTAGCCCAGGACCACGATGGGGTTTACTGCCCGGCCATATTCACAAGCCGTAATGAAGTTAACTATGGCATTGTAGACAAGAAGTACTGGCACTTCTTCGTATATTGGATGTCTGTTATACTCTGTTGGTAGTTGAGCAGATCAACGTACACTGTGATGAGCGCGGATCTTCTTCAGTCGAGATAAGGCTGCGCCACTTTGCGTCGTGGATTTTGGATTCATCATCTGTTCAGAGTTGGATTTTGCTTGCGATTTTGAGCGACGGATATCATATAGGAAATGACACTCAAATCCGGCTCGTTGTGTTGAGGAAATTTGCTCCCTCTAACAAAGAAATATGTTGCCTTAATTCGATTCATCTTTTTGTATATGAAAGCTGCCATTTCCCGCTCAACGAGAAAATCGTCATTCGAAAATAATCTCTAGAAGTGTTTTTCAACATGTAATTTCCTGCAGAAATAAAATCAGATATTATTGGGTGAAAACTGAACTCTGAAACCCCCCAATGAGACGGCAATTTTCCGATATCGGCAACATATGTGCTGCTGTATTACGTTAACGTAACACAGCGGTTTTGCACTTCACCAGTTCTCCGCAGGCGCCATAAGATCAATTACATACCTGTATTTTTATTCCGCGTGCTACGATTAGCTGATTGCTTGAAACCAGCAGTTTTTCGTACTATTGTGAGGAAGAAGCAATACGATCTTGAGCTAGAGAAGGCTACCTAGCGGGCGTCAAAATGAGAGTGATACGTACGACGATCAGGAAACGTGGATCATAGTAATGCAGAGGGAAAGATTACGGGACATAATCTTAATGAGGAAGATTTTCCGCAAGGAACTGCTGCTTTCGTTTGGTCGAGCGTTTAGTTCTAATCGCAAAAGCTGTTTCGGTATCGTGTATACTTTTCAGAGACATCTCGAGGGTTAACCCTTTACACTCCGTGATTCGAGCTTTATATTGGCTCATGCGGATTCCCCTTGTCTGCTGATTGAGCAAAATTATCCTTATTAAGTCACCTGATTCCTGCCACATGTAAATCTGCTGTTGTACGTTACTTGAAGTATCAGGATTGTCTTAAACCTGATCTACGAGCTACCATTAGTGGTTCCTACGGTCCCAGCGCCATCGGCATCCAGTCAATTGAGAGATTTTATCAACAGATGACGTGATCATCCCAATAGCCGTGCTGTTTGAAGGAAAGTTTGCTTATACTTAATGATTGGCTGAAATATTCAATTTTGAGCGATGATATTGGCTTGCTGTTTGGGATTTCAACACCCATTTTCCGACCTGAATCAATTGGCTGTGTTCTTGATTTGGTTATGCCCACTGACGACTTCGTTTCAGCTTGGCCAGACTTAACCGCTCTCTAGTGTAAATTATGCCAGCGCCCCATGAAAATACGAAATATCAGCTTTAAATGGGCTCCTTTCGGCTCTTCATTATGCATGATATGCAACACGCGATTCACGTCCATGCATATGTAAGGACCGAATGCGACTAGCTCCATTATCGTGATAAAACTTGTGATTGGCAGCAATGACAACTTCTTTCTAGCATAACATACGTTCCCTATTGACGTAGATTTTTGAAGAGAATACTCCCTCCGTCCCAAATATTGTCCGATTCACGATTTTTTAGCGCCCCATTTTTATTATTGTCGTATTTTTATTAATGAAGTGCTATCGATCGCAATGAATTCTCTTCTGTACAGGTGATCGTGAAGTAGAAATCTCATAATATATAGTACTTGCTCATGAAGATAGACATGGCATCGTTTAGAGAGTACAGTACTTGCTCGCAGGCCTTTTCCGATCAATGTGCTGGACCGGAACCTGGTTGATGTTATGCATGGAGATGAAGAGCGCACAGTAGTTCGAATGTTGGCATACCTTATAGCAGCTGTTAATTTATACTCGTACACCGCTCGCCGTTGTCCTTCAGTCAAATTCTTCTTTTTCACAAGAATTATAGCATCATGAGTACCCAACTTTAACCACTTCGCATTCACCCAAAAATAGTTCAACAAAAAAATAACACGTATCAGTGCAAAGCTGGTTTCCTCCATTACCAGTCCTTCATCGGCAGAGGCTGGAGCGAAGTTCATATTTCTACCGGTGCTCTGCCAAATGACTCCAAAATTAGATAGCGGAAAGCGTAAAACCCCGACTTATCAAACGAAATCCCTTTTAAAACCCTATATTTTGATGTAATTTATAACAAAAAACAGTATTTTTGACCTTAACCTCGCTTAAGGACTCGACGCGTAAGGTCCTCGTGATTTTTCCTGAAGGCACTGCAGACAGCTCCTGAATGAAAAGCTCATCTTTTTCATGTGCGAATTGATACAAACGGTCGCAGTACTTTCGATCAGTTCGGAGAACTCCATTCGTAGAGATCACTTTGAAAATTGCAGTGCCTAAAAAGTGATACAAAACTCTTGTGCTTACGAATATCGGCTAGGAGGTAACTCCAAGGGCATAACCGTCATTAAGAACGATACCCGAAAAAAAGGTTAATCGAGTAGTGCACATATTTCGATTTGTAGAGCGCTTTAGAACAGGTCCCAAACTGTCCATCATTATCCAGTATAAACTCACTACCGTACTTCACAAAAACAAACACGTGGCCATTTTCAAAAAGGTGATTTGGTTAACAGTAAAGGTGGCCAACCAAAATTGTGATTTATTGTTAAGTTTTTAGGGCACCTTTCCAAAATCGTAAAGAGCATCATCAAAACTGTGCAACGTAATTATCAAGCATTTGTAAGAGGATTCGTCACAAATTGGGCGCAACATTTGCTTCTTATCCTCTACCGGTAATCACATTTCACTATTTTTAATAATTACATTCATTCTTGAAAATAGAGTACGGCACTCACTATAAAAAGGTTTCGCAAGGATCAGTCAGCGTCATTGGCGAGAAATGGAACGAAAAATATGTTTTGCTATTGCGCAGCCGAATTAGCAACGATCGAAGGAGAGGCAGATAAACAGATGACAAGGATTTAGAGTTTGAAGAGTACTGTAACATTTGAGAGCGCTGAGACAAAAAGTGACTGTTTGAATTAGCACGGTTAAATCTGAGAACGCTGGGAAACTGTTGAGAAGGGATGACAGTTTGAAGTGCACGGTAACATGTGAGAGTGCCGAGAAACTGTTTAGTAGGGATGACAGTATCAAGGACACAGTATGTATAGAAAATGAGAGCTACTTGAAGTATTTTTCATACAGTTTATCATCTTTAACGGTATTTGCTAAGCGGAGTTAGACCTTGCCTGCGTTCGTGTGCTTCCACCCAGCCCTGATTGGAAGGATTGGACAGCAAAAATTTCTTCATGATATACTTCGAAGTAAAAAATAGAGTGTGGACTCCATGGTGATTTTTTTGGTACCAACCGTTTGGTAATTTTGTGATTTTATTGTTAATGAAAAATCACCTTAATATTAAGGGGTGGTAGACAACCCTGAAATTGTGATTATTTTGAGTGGTGTTTTTTTGTGAAGTACGGTAAATTGTTTCCATGCCAATTGCTCTGGAGACGTCGAATTCACCAAATGCGCCAATCCCGAAAGCACACTGTTTGTGTCCTCACTCGTTACGTAAGTAACAAGCTCTGATATCCCACGGGACATCACCTCATCAATCATACTCTCCGTGTGAATAACTAGCTCGGTCGACTTCACAATAATACTTGCACTACACATGCAGATTTATACTGAGATAAACTGTACAAAGTGTCCACAGTACAGGGACCATGCAAACTTGGAAGCGATAATGGAGTGGGGGTCACCGTAAACACTTTATCGATCGCGTTAATCAGTCGTTTTGGACTATATTGACAGTAAAACAGTTCCTATGTTGTCGGGCTCAAAGACGGCAAACAGTTCATTTCTATCGCTGCGCTGGAAGGGTCAAGTGAACACTGTGCAGTTAAGCACGAGCTTCCCAGAAATTCATACGTATCTGGATTACCCTTCCCTTTTCTAAAATGCGATCCGACGTCTTTCATCAGCAACGAAGTAGTTTCGTCATTGAGCGTTCCAATTGGTAAATTGTACTCACGCTAGTTGAAAAGCTGTCATTAAAAAACGGAATATTCCAAAAGGTGACTCAAATCCGAAAACTTCGTCAAAAGGTGACTCAAACGGGTTTAAATGGTTTTAAATGTTAATTTATAGTAAAATACGGAGTTAAGGTTACTGAGCTTTAATAATTAACAAGGTGTTACTCCTGAAGTGATAGTGTGTATCCCAGAAGCGACCAGAGCGACTATTACGCAATCACAAAGAACCGACCGTACATATGAAAGGGCACACATGTGCATAGAATCAAGTTCGCACTTTAGGGGTCCGTCAGGTTGGCCGCGAATCCGCTGGATTTCACTGGATATGCAAAAAATATACTGTTCCGGAGAAAATACTGTTTCGGCCGAGTTGGGTTTGCTGTCTGGTTCGCAAACGCTGTTTTGACCTCCATTCGCTGTTTCCGAGATACGAGGTCGGAGTCGTATTTCGAAACAGTGGATGTATTTTTACGGGGCGCTGTAGTCGATAGAGAATAGGAAACTGTTGTATTTTGAAGTTAAGAGTTAAAACATATACTAAAACTTCCTTATTCGTGACAGAGTACTTGAATATAATTAGTGCTTCTGGAAGGTACCTTCTATCGACGGCATGATCGTCGGCTTCGACACGAGTACCGCGCCGACCACGGTGTCATCGTCGTTTTGTTTTCTCGAGGCCCATTCGTTTATGATTGGTTTTGAATTGGTGGATTTTTTTGCGCCGACAGCTGCGTTTGATCGTCTTAGGTTTGTGATCTACCGGTATGTACCGGTACATGACTAATAAAATATTAATACAGTGGAACCCTTTTCTAATTTTGCGTAAGTAGGTGCCAAGACGCAATGTTTTTCTAATAGAATGCACTTAAAAGTATAGGAAAGGCACCAGAGGTAGATAAATAACAAATATTTATAATAAATTAAATAATCCGGCGGGCTGCTCAATGGCTTGGCTCACCATTACTGACTTCAGCTGTACCCATCTTGTATTGTTGTAAACGTGAAACGGCCAAAAAAAATAATGGATAGGTTACCAGACAGCCACGATAAATTTAAACAGTGTTTGATCGTGAACGCTGTTTTGATCGATTCCAGTGGATTGGTAGAAAACAGCGTATGAAAACAGAAAAATCCAGGATTTTACCAGACGGACCCTAACTGTATTGGTATAACCATCGAACGCCGGTTTGTCCATAATTTTTTTATGAAATTACATCTTATAAGGTACAGCAAAGAGTGTCATTAGTGTGAGCCATACTAATTTCGCACTCAAAATTTTGCATGGAAAATCAAAATTAGTGTGGGCTTCGGTAATTCTGCACCCACGCTAGTAATCTCGCTGCGAAATTAGTATAGCCCC
Source organism: Sclerospora graminicola (assembly GCA_001887855.2). Taxonomy (NCBI): domain Eukaryota; phylum Oomycota; class Peronosporomycetes; order Peronosporales; family Peronosporaceae; genus Sclerospora; species Sclerospora graminicola. The sequence continues at coordinate 22,286 of MIQA02001260.1, read as the reverse complement.
CCCCAATTCGTTCAAAAATAGCGTGGGTTTTGCGTTTCAGCAATAAAACAACTTCAATTATAATTTTTTTCTAATAAGATAGAGTAGGGCTCACCATTTGATATTTAGACCAGAGGAATGAATTAGAATGTGGATGTTTACGTATCTAGGTCGTGAGTTCTGAGGTGTACTAACAACCACAGTTATTGTGTGATATAACTTAGATACTCAACCACCACGTGATGTGTTCATAATGTTAATTCTGTAAGTGCATTATTATTTATAAATTTCACTATATGAGTACTACTAATAAAGAAAGCATTGCTAGTCAATATTGCTCCTTCTCTGTTCATGCTCTACATATATAGTCACACCTCCTTATGTGGCGCACTTACGACCCAAGGAAATTCGAGTGGTCCAGATATAAAAACGCCATCTATGGGGGGGAAGATACAGTACTACGTCGAAGTACAGTACATGTACTTGAACTTTTAAAATATCCTACCGAGAGCCAATCGTAACCGGAGATATCATTCGAATTGCTCTTCGGTCAACCGAATGGACTGACGAGTGGGATAGAATCGAAGAATCTGATGTAAGAGGTGCTGGAAAATTTAGATGTCATCAACAAGAGTCGCCCCAGATGTCACTCTCACCACCATCTTTGATGGTGATCACCGTCTCATTTTCAATGTTACATCCAGAGCCGCAATGACTTTTCCTCCTCGGCTCTTCAAACGCGAGGCTCATTTTCCGACTAAACGATCTACTAATTGCTAGATTCCATTAAGCAGGTGGTTTCCGCGTGAAATCACGAAAGAACCCCTTACTCAGTTGTATACCTTTAGCTCGTAGTAGTGATGATCCACTGGTCTCCTGGTCATGAGGTAATCCAGATGGAAACTATGAAGACGCAAACGTTAATTTGACGTAAAAAAGTAAGTTTTCGATGGCCGTGTGACACTAAAGCGAAAATGTGCAAACTTTCAACGTTCGATACGCCACAACTGCTTTAAAAGTTGTAATTGTTTCCTTTTCTTTTTCGTCCGAGCCCCGGTCTAATCCAAGCTAGTACACCCGTGTCGCATTAGCTGGCAGTGAATCCTTTGGAAGGTATAACATGTAAGGCAACCCTTGGTCCTCTGGCATAGGAGGGTAAAACAGGCGAAATACGTTGCCGATTAGATCCAGAGACGATTATTGATCATTGTGCGGATGTTCCTTATCAGAGTAGATATTAAACGGACGCGAGAATATATGGCCAAGATACCGAAATCTATCTTCATCTTACTTTTTGGCGTTTTCCCCTCCTTTTCGCTCGGCAGCTAGTGTGGTGCTCGCGCAACGCGAGGAATGTTACACACTTCGCAAGTAGCGCTGGGATTGTCGCCGTTAAAGTTTGCACATGTGCAAGCCTGACACTCCCAATACATTTTCCCTCTTTCGGGCTGATCGCCGGCGCTATCTGAAGACGTATACAACGTAGAGCGCCGACTCCCTGGTCTATCTCGTCTGCGAGGTCATCCCATTCAATAAGGCAAAATTTGTACCAATGCTATTAGCCCGCCAACGATGCTCTTGGCGTGCAGCAAGACCACAGTAAAGCGGTCTGCTCCCAAGATGACCATAAAATCAGCAAACCGGGTCATCGAATCCAAAACAGGCTTTAGTTCGTCATTTCTCCTCAAAATTTCCCCGTTTGGACATCCAGCTTTAGCGTAAATCGTCGTCTCACCGTGCCGTACTCCAAGTTACGCCACCACGACGCGATGTTTATGTCCATAAAGAATGGATTTGACTAAAACGGCTTTGGTCCCGAGAGCTTCTTATGCCAACGGGTTGCTTTCTAGAGTACCGGGTAGTGCCATTGTAAAAAAGTCAGGTTGTCAACCAAGCGTGGAATGGATTATTACTCAGTGGATGAAGGAATTTCGCTGATCCGAAGTTTGGCAACACACGATGCACCTCCACGGAGTGATTTAGCACTCACTTTATCCCACAAGCTTTATTATCCAGTGGAAATTTCAGTGCAGTTTCCAGACACCGAGTTTTAGAGCTAAGTGTGAATAAAATCTTGTCGCTTTTTAATCCATCCACCTCTGAACATATAAGTGATGGTCATGTTTGCAATTAGATGAGTATTCCCAATGTGTCTCTAAAAGGACAATCGAGAAACATGGTGAGTTGAATATGCGGATCCCTACTTTAATGTAGCGCCGTCCCGCCTTCGTGTCGCATTTGAAGGGGTGGGATCGGAAGGCGGGCGCGAATTAAGTTATGAAGGTTTTCGTGCAGCGTTAGAGACACTTGGGATCCGATGTTCGGATAATACCGTGCTTTTAAAGTTAGTCGAATACATTGATCGCAGAAAACAGGGACCCATTACCTTAGCGCAGTTTGATGCCACGGTGCATCGGTTAAAGTTAATGCACATGCTTGAGGAGCACACGCTCGACAGGAGGCCACCCGCTTCTTCTCCCCAACCATCTTCATCTCTATCCGTCTCGGATTTTTCCAGTACAAAGTTACAATCCTATACTTTACGCCCCGAAACACTCCCTAACCTTGGTGAGCACTTATAAAATGACCCAGTAAAAGAGGGAATTCGCTCGAGCATACGAAAATACAGTGTACAGATTGGTGCAGAGACTTGTGGATTCAGATACAGGGTTTGTGCCAGTTAGGGAAGTTCTCATTGGGAGGTGTGACTGTAACGACGGAAATATCCGCCCAGATTTGCTTAGTGTTTTACATAAAATCAAAAAAAAAGATCCGAAAAAGACAAAAATATCCGCCCTCAAAATGATTCGCTGGCCGATTTCTTCAAGTACTGATATAAAACAAAGGGGCGAAAAGTTAATTTATTGAGCTTGAAGGGGAAGTTATAAGTTCGTGTGAGTATATGTTATAAGTTCGTGTGTGTATTCAATTGCGAGATGGCAAGCGTGTTCAGGCACCCTGTGGGAGTGAAACATCTTTGGAACACATCTTGATGTTCTTTAATCTACTTGCAGCGTCAGAAATGGTGGCATTGCTGATGTACTAAGAGTTCTCTCTTGATTTCTTGCGGCGCAGTATTGATTGTAGAGCTTTCTTGACAACCGCGCTAAAAGATGACAAGTGGACGTGAAAATATTAATGCTCAGGCGAATGCAAATATATGGTTTTGGGTTACCAATCTAGGCATCCTGAGCGGATCGGCGATGATTCGTGTCGAAATTGCTGACGAGCAGCAAATGTCGGCGGCGCTTACTACACAAAGCCCTACTCCCCCTCCGCAGCAATTGGACATTTCGATTGCTTCTATTGCATCCTCGCCTTCGGCTCGTACGGCAACTATATCTGTGACGCTGAGCCATGTTCCGACGCTTCATACAGGAGACGTTCTGATGGAAGATATAGCCGCTACTGTGGGCATGTCTACTATGAGCAGTAATGATACATTGCAAGTATTGCGGGGCAACAGTTTTAATATTGTGTCATGTGTTGCTATCACGACATTAATGAAAATTGTTACAAGCATTGTGTCTGATATTGGTATGGGCTGTTTTTCTTTTTGACGGATATTACCTACTTTTTACTTACATTGCTTTTCTAGATAACGAGTAAGAGCGCTCCGTACGAATGCTCAATGCACGGAAGTGGTACATTCTTGATTGTGATAACTTTGGATTGTAATAAATAATTGGTTCTGTTCTTTCTTACCATTGAGCCTTTTGTGATTTTACAGCCCAACACATGCGGTCCTTGTCGATCGTTTTCTTGGCTTCCATTGATTTTCTTCTACGAAATGTCAGAAGTGCGGTGGAAGTTAATGGCACCAAACAACAGCACTCAACGACGCGAGTAAAGCTCATTCGTTTTCCGGTCTCAACAAAGGCTTTTCTGTCCCATTGTCATTGAACGCAAGGAGATAGCGGATGAAGAAGAGAGGGTGCTTCCTTTGACTTCCAAGGTCAAGGCAGAAGATCAAAACGTTTGAAGTTGAAACCCTCAATCACGTATTCACGTCTTTTCAGCTGAAGGATCCCGAGCTTGCACGAAAAGAAGCCTTAGCTGTAATTGAACGACCAGCATTGCTGAGATTTTTTTCGGAAACCAGGCTACCAACGATTAAGGTCTTCACAATGAGCGATAACGTTTTTGCGCAAGTGCTCGTCATGGCGAGGAAATCAGGCTCAAAGCTCACCCAGCAAGCCGCGACGTGACTATCAATCAGCCGTGAAGAAGCAGAAAAAACCAGCGTGATGTGTTCGATCACTTGAAGTTAAATGATCCGGACAAGTTTCTGGCCATTGCCAACGGTCGAATAACCGTGCTAGATTATTACAGCAAGTTTAGAAACGATGGTGAGCCCAATCATGAGGTTCTGATTCAAACCCTACTTCATCGCTACGGTGGTGATGATAAATTTGCATCAGTAGTCGGTCAGCACTAAAAGATCGCGATGCGTTTTCGTGAAAAAAAGCAGTGGAACTGAAGAGAAAAATAATTGGTCACACTCATGAAACACAACCCATCCTACGACGATCTCTTTCTGACGCTGAAGAAAAGTAACGGACCAAACAAATACCTTGCCATTAGCGATGGAAGGTTAGATTTGCTGGAAGACTATATCAACTTGAGAAGCGGGGCAGAGCTAAGTGATACCGCCTTAATTCAAACCCTCCTAAAACGTTATGGGAAGATGAAAAAATTGCATTGGTCGTGAGTGCCGCACAGAGAGCAGCGTTCGAGTTGAAGGTCAAGTATTGTATCACATTGAAGACTAATGAAGCACATTACGACGATCTCTTCTCGAAGCTGAAGTTAAACAATGGACTGGTCAAGTATTAGACCTTCATCGAAGAAAGAATAAATCTCCTGGATGAATACATCCAATTTAAAAGCGGAGAACAGAAATATGATATTCAACCTGCTAAACGGTTATGGTGGTGATAAAACCCTTACACTTCTCTTTAGTGCCGCACAGAAAGATGCAAAGGTTATTCAGGTTGCGGCGCAAAAGTTGGAGTCGAATTATTTCAATTTTTTGTTGGGCGGAAGAATACCAACTTCGGACTTGTTTACATGATTGAAAGCATGACAAAGGGGCGACATATTTGGTAGCTGGAAATTGAAGATGTTGGAAAGATATACTGCCTTTTTGTCAAGACTCTTGAATGAGTCTGATCCCCGGTCCCCGGACGGATTTAAGCATGGTCGCGGTATTGATTGAAAGATGGGTTTGATCCCCGGACGGATTTAAGCATGGTCGCGGTATTGATTGAAAGATGGGTTTGGTGGGAATGACAAGTTAGCCATTCTGCATATGAGAGCCAAGAGACGTAAAGCGTGGGACATGGTCTCTATAGCGAATCGGTATGAGCATGAACTTTTCTCCAAACTAGTGGCAGAAGGAAAAACAAATTTGGACAGCATCATGGTGAATGTGTTTCCTAATGGATTTAACAATCAGAAGAAATATGAGAAGATGGCTACGAAGTTTCGTGCTGACTACGAGCTCAACGGGGCTTCGATGTGTAGTTAGCCTTTTGTAGTTATATTGCTTAGATAGATCAATTACTAAGAAGTTGTCAAACGGAATTTTTTATAATTGAAATAATCCATGATTTACTTAAAGTAAACTAGAAAGGTAAAGGGAGTTGCAGTATAAGTTATCTATGAGTGTATGGCTGTATGAGCGTTTTCGCGCCTTTACCCCCGCGTTCGTGCGATGGAAAAGGAAATTGAGGCTAACAATAAATCAGTACATTTAGAAGAGCTGAGCTGTGATTGGCTAGTTCGTTTGTATGGGGCACAAACAAAATCGGCGATGCAAATCTGGGCGGATTTTTCCTTCGTTATATGTATTATTCATGCTAAGCAATCTCTATGATGTTGCTCTACCGTTCTTGCTAAAAAAAGATTAGAGCAGGCACTTTCTAATCGACACGTACCAAGTGAATCTTTCGTTTTTCAAGAATTTGTTAAAAAAAGACACGAAAAATGGGGGGGGGATTTCCATATTTGTATTTTCACTTACACTATGAAGCTTAGTGCAATACAGTATTAAAACAGCATCGTATTATCCGATCTTGCTATGGCCATATCCCCCCATTAATGCTCCCATTACAAGTGAAATGGGGGTGCCATTATCATTAGTGATATTTAATTGAATATCACAGTTCAATTTCAGACTTACTGTCTGAAATGCGAAAATTGGATTATAAGTTGTTATATAATCCACCCTGAGAACAGATTCTGATACAATATCGAATCTAACAAGAAATGTAATGATAACGATATCATTAGATCAGTTTTAAATTACATGTTACTTTGATTAGTCTAGGTCTAATTATACTAGTTAGCTCTTAACCATTCATAAATATATTCACTCTTAAACTTACCTTCTCTTAGACACGTGGCTTAGATATATAATTGTCTGTTTCAAAAAAATGAAGCTTTTGGTTTTTCACGAAAAACCTATGCATTATGATTGGTGGAAATTAACAATATTCGAGAATCGGTAATTTTACAAAGCGTGCAGTAACGTGTTTTGTGCTCATATTACTGTAGATTTGGATTTATAATACAACCAGCAATCTGAATATATACTGTCATCTGATAAAACTCAATTTTGTTCATTTTACGAAAGATACCATTTCACCTGTCAAATCCGATCACACAAATATGCTGGTATATACCTGATAATTGCGTGTTATGGAATGTAAAAAATACTGATCGATAGCACGCTCCGCGCTCTTTTGAATATGGTATAAATTGTGGTTGTTGTCGAATAGTAATGGAGATATGAAAGGTCAAGTCAAACTGTTCATTCTTTTCTGAAACAGACAAGTGGTAATTTGGTCCTCTATAGTTTAAGTAAGATAGACTTTAGTGTAGACTATTCAATTAATCAAATAATCTTTAGATATTTACAATTGATCCAGATTTAATTGCACGCTTTCTCTCTTGCAATTTCACGGTATGAGCCTGTAACAGCTAGCCTGTTACACCTGATAGCACTTAGTGGTCCGTCTTATTGACCACTGCTCACGCGTTCCGCAAGTTAAATAGCGGAACGAAGTTTAAGAGCCGCCCGACCGTCATGACGACTGCACCGAACGTAAGCGCGAGCGACTGCTCGCGCAAGATTTAGTGAGGGAGAATTTCCCTCAATGGACACAGAGAAGTGTGGACACTGTTGTGGAGATGATGCGGACCGTAGGGCCCGATATCATCTCCATCCTCCGAAGTAAAACCCCGGAGGAAGCTTTGGAAACGGTTACCCGTTTGAAGAGGATGTATATAGATCCTCAGGTGCGTTCCGTAATGTTACGGTCGCCACCAACAACGGCCACAGATAGTGAGAGCGTTGATGTAGTAAAGGCGCGGATTCCGCCCTTTACTGGCGAAGGGGGTGAACCCCTTCATAGATGGTTCGCAGGGGTGGAAAACGCCATCAATGCGCAAAAAGATTCTGGACCTACGTTCACAAGCTTATTTCGCCACCACATGCCTGGGCGGTCGCGCCAGGGCATGGGCGATGAGCCCCAGATCCAATAATGGATCTGCTTTCCCGACGTATCAGGATTTGAAAGCTGAGCTAAAGCTCAACTTCGAAGCTCCAGAAATGGAGCCTAGTTGCCGCGAAGAATTCATGAAACTCAAGCAGGGCAAGCTTATCCTGCATGCGTACGCTCAGAAAATACAATGTTTGCTATCAAATATTGTATACAAGCCGGGTGCCCCATGCCATGCAGGTCACTGGCTTTATGAAGGGACTTAATGACGGTCCCATCAAGCAGAGTCTTTATCGAATTCCGCCAACGACTCTGACGGAAGCCAAAGATCAGAGCATCCGAGAGGAAGTCAGCATGCGTTCAGCGTCAACGCATGCTGGGGTTAGTCGAAGGGCTCAACAGCCTTTCGACTTTAACATGCCGCCAGTGCAGCATGTTAATCCTAACAATTTCTCGTACAGACGAAGTTCACACTCCGTCCCGCGACACCAAAACCTGCGCCAGAGCGCGAGCGGAGGAGGCTCAGAACCGATGGACCTATCGGTTGCAAGTGCCTCGACACCGAGACAACCGAAAACAAGAAGTTCCTTCGCTGCAATAGATGCGCGAAGATGGGCCATTACGCCCATGAATATATGGCGCCGCGGCCGGTGCCACGCAGTCAGCGGACTGGACAGTCCGCTGGTCGGCGACATCAACAGGGGCAACCCTCTGTTGATGCAAAAAACGGCAGCAACCAGTAGGGGCGGGGCGCCCTACTGGACGGGTTATCTCACATGCCGACATCGGGCATGTGAGGATAATAGCCCCAGACGGGACTATGTCCTGTCAAAAGGTGCAGGGTGAAGGGAAACCTCTCATCACCCTGGAAGTTAAGCCGCATGGAAACGATGTCCCCATGCGTGCTCTGTTTGACACAGGAGCGTCAAACAATTTCGTTAGAACTGAGGTTCTAACGTTGTTGAACTTCGTGGAGATTGAATCTCCACGAAGCATGTTGTCAGTCCGGTTAGCAACAGGTGCAACCGTGACTATACCAAAGCGTGTGATTCGCACACGCTTCGAGTTAGACGAACTGTCGTTTGAGGACGAATACATCGTCCTCGATCTTGACGACAAGTTCGATGTTATCTTGGGCATCCCTTGGATGTCCAAACATCAACCAACGATCGACTGGGTTAACCTGTCGATCGACTGCGGCGGTCTCACAGGATCTGATCACCCTGTGAGTAATCCGGCTGTATCTAACGATACAACCGCAGAGTCAGACAGTCTGGTGGGTAGCGATGGCACCACCAGGTCTGATCCGACTAGATCAGCGGATGGTACACCCACTGATCAAAGTCCAGAGGGACTTGCACACGCAACGGAAGAGTCGTTGCGTGTCGGTAACGTGTGCAACACGGGTGAAAACCACCCTCATGCTGAAGTTACCACGAGCGATGACGGTCGTGGTATAGAGAATTAACCCACGACGGGAAACACCCATCGTGAAAACGATGATACCAACACGGATGTAAGTGACTTCCGTGTCAAAGATGAAGAACCCACGACTGAAAGCAGTCGTGAGTGCGCGAACACCATGGTCACCATATTGAGGATGCCTTGTGCACGAGTGATAATCATCGTGCAACAGAACAGGCAACATATCAGACGAGTTCGTCTGATCATACGGTTGTGTCCGTCGAGACGATAAACGTCTTGACGCAGACAGAGACTGGATTAGCTACTCAGTCTCTAACACTTGACAACCCTCCGAACAAAGGTTCGGATGTAATGGCCCTTCCAGCCTTGAGCTGGAAGAAGTTCGTAAAGAATTGGCGCGATGATCAGATCTATCATATCTGTGTCATCGTCGCAACGGATGATGTTGTGGATATTCGTGAGCGAATATCCACTTTGCAAATAGAAGACATTGGGAACGAACTCGTTCCCAATGACCAAACCAAAGTTCAGCGCTTTGGAGCGCAGAGCTGGGAGTCGCTTAAGGCGACTTCCCCGTACTACAAGGTACTTTGGGAATACGCTGACGTATTCCCAGAAGAAGTACCTTGCGAGCTCCCTAAAGATAAGGGAACTAGGCACGAAGTACTGTGTCACGCGGCAATGGCCATTGCCGCGTGACCAAGTTAAAGCAATCGACGAGTTCTTTGAAACTCGTCGCAAGGCGGGACATGTGCGGGAGTCAACCTCACCACACTCCAGTCCCACCTTTTGCGTAAAAAATCCACCGGTGGGTGGAGGATCGTTCATGCTTTCAATAAGCTGAACGAAGCCACGGTACCGGCGCAGACGCCGATACCGCGGAAAGATGTCATCATAGATGGCATGAGCGGGAGCACCGTTTTCAGTGCTCTCGATTTAAGGGATGGTTTCTACCAAATCCTTATGCGTGAGAAGGATATCCCTCTCACAGCAATAAGCACTCCAAGCGGTATGCTTTGGAAGTGGCTTGTAATGCCGCAGGGGCTTCGAAATGCCCCTGCTCCCTTCAATAGATGCTCCACGCATCTACTGCGCCCGGTGCGAGAATTCGCACCGAGCTATTGACGACGTGTTCATCCACAGCTAGGCTGAACACGGTAAAACTGATGTAGATGTTCACAAAGAACATCTACGTCAGGTGTTAGAGCTTGTGCGTAAGCACAAGCTCTAAAGAAGTGAAGCGTTGGTGCACCTGAGATACCCGTTCTTGGCTGCTTTGTGGGCAAGAACGGGGTGCACCTTGATCAGGAAAAGATCAGGGTGATCGTTGAATGGCCTACGCCAAACAATGTCAAGGAACTTCGAAAGTTCCTTGGGTTGGCGACATACTTGCACAAATATTCGTGCAATTATGCCGGTCTTATTCGACCTCTTTCTCAATTATTGAAGCAAAATGTCGAATGACACTGGGATACTCAGTGCCAAGATGCATTTGATGCAGTCAAGCGTAGCTTGACTGAAGCACCTGTTTTGGCGAAAGCCGATAACGAGCGACCGTTTCACGTCGTTTGCGACGCGAGCAATTTCGCAATTGGCTGCGCCTTGATGCTGCCGATCACGATGATCGTGATCGCGTAATCTTCTATCAATCCCGCCAGTTGCACCCAGCCGAGCGCAACTATCCAGTGCATGACAAGGAACTCCTTGCCATGAAGTATGAACTGGCAAAGTTTCGGATCTATCTCTTAGGAGATAGATCGTTGTGGTTTCCACGACCATGCGTCGTTACGCACGGCCGTGAATTCACCACACATTTCCCAAAGAATGGCACGATGACTGTCATTCTTTGCTAAATACATCTTCACGGTTGAGTATAAACCGGGAAAGTTGAACGTGATAGTGGATGCGCTATCACGACGCCCCGATGACGAGACGAATCCGTCGGTAACGGAGGCAATCAGTGCAAACGCGAAACGATGGACTGCTCTGTCGTCGTCACTCGTACGACAGGTACGACAAGCGTAGTAAACAGACGAGGAAACTCGTCTGCTGATTGATTACACTCAGTAATCAATCTGATCGGAAGCACGAGGAACTTCCAGAGTTCCTTCGCGCTTGCGTGCATCGTTATCGATTGCACGTTGGTCTGTTGTTTTATAGCACAGACTAAGATGATGTTAGTCGCATCGTCGTTCCAAACGACGATGATCTCAAACATCAAATACTCTTTGAGTACCATGATGCACCGATTTCGGGGTATCAAGGTCGAGAGAAGACGTATGCTTCTCTCGCACGCGATTACTACTGGCGTAACCAGTATAAATGGGTACGCAAGTACGTACGCGCTTGCGAGATATGGCAGCGCGTCAAGCCTGCGCACTCTGCGCAGGCTTCCCTCCAATCTCTGCCGGTTCCGACAGAGTGTTGAAGTCCATTTCCATGGACTTCATCTTTGGTCTTCCGGCTGATCACAGTCGGAAGACAGGAATAGTGGTCTTTGTGGATCGCTTCAGCAAGATGGTACATCTTGCTGCAGTGTCAGCGAATGTTACCGCTGCGCAAACAGCGCGGATATTCGTTGACACGGTATTCCGTTTACATGGAATGCCGGAAAACATTGTCTCGGATCGAGATCCGAGATTCACAGGACGTTTCTGGCAAGAAACGTTCTCTTTGTTGGACACACAGTTGAAGATTTCACCTGCGGACCATCCGGAAACGGATGGGCAAACTGAACGCGTTAACCGCGTTCTCGGAGACATACTGCGTTCATACGCGCATGCCTTCGAGCAGTGGAGTGATTTTTTAGCGTATTACAGCTTGGCGCTGTAATAAGTCATCTACTGCTTTATTAGCAGTAGATGCTTCGTGAAAGCATGCACCGAGTTTTTTATTGCAAACTGTGAAAGATGCACTTGCTTCTGCTTTTGATAAGTAGAAGCAGAATGCAGATAGAAATGGAAGGAAGAATACAAATTCCTTCGAATTAGTGTTGTTATCTACAACTAATTTGACTTCACATGCATTTAGCAGCTTCCCTAAACGGAAGTTGCTCCCTAAATTTATTGGACCCTTTAAGGTCCAAAGCGTAAAGGGGAATGTCTATACACTGGACATTCCCGCGGCCATGCGCCTTCACCCAACGTTTTACGTTGGGAGGCTCAAGCCGTACCAATCGTCTACGTCTTCGGACAAGACGCATCCCCACGGCAAATGCCGTGCTTTTTTAAGTCTCCCAAGACAGACTTGTAATCGGTTTCCAACCGATTGTGAGAAGCCCGGAGAGTTTCCATCTCCAACTTTAGTCGATCTAGATCGACCAGCAGAAGATCATTCTTCTGCTACAGGGCCAGATGAGCGCTCAATATGTCGCGAATCTCATCGCGATGAGAACGATACGTCCTCATCGAGTGCGCCATATCGGCGCTCAGCCCGTTGCAATGCCTTTCGAGCTTGCGGAGCTACGACAACAATGCCGAGGTATTTTTCCAACCTCCGCCGCCCCTGATTGATAATCAAGGGAATAAGCGTTATATTGTCGAGCGCTTGATAGCGAAGGGCTCGGTTCCCTACAAAAAGGGGCAGCGTACCGAGTACTTGGTACGCTGCTTGGGGTATTCCCAAGAGTTTGACTCTTGGGAACCGATTGAGGTGCTAAGGGCGGATGCCCCTGACCTCCTGAAGCGAAGGGTAAGAGCCGCCCGACCGTCATGACGACGGTCAGCGATCGTGAACGCGAGCGACAGCTCGCGCAAGACTTAGTGAAGGAAACTTTCCCTCACTTTCCACAACGAAATGGATACTGTAGTGGAGATGATGCGGACATGGGGACCGACATCATCGCCATCCTCCGAGCTAAAATCTCGGAGGAAGCTTTAGAAACGGTGAGCCGTTTCAAGAGGGTTTACATAGATCCTCAGGTGTCCGCCTCAGTAATGTCGCGATCGCCACCAACAACGCCCACAGCAAGTGAGAGCGTTGATGTAGTAAAGGCGCGGATTCTGCCCTTTACCGGCGAAGGGGGTGAATCCCTTCGTAGATGGTTCGCAGAGGTGGAAGACGCCATCCATGCGCAAAAGATTGTGGACCAACGTTCACAAGCTTATTTCGCCACCCCATGCCTGGGCGGTCGCGCCAGGGCATGGGCGATGAGCCGCAGATCCACTGATGAACAAACCTCTGCCAATCTGGGATTTTTGGAAAAAAAACCCAGATTTCCCAGTTTTCGTTCCGGCAGAAATCCCAGATTTCGGCTCGGCCAAAAATAGTCAAAAGCTGGGACTTCGGGTCTGGGCGACCTCTCCTTCACAAGCACTTCACGAAAACCGCCGA
>MIQA02001256.1:0-19469 GCA_001887855.2 Sclerospora graminicola | reverse complement strand
TTCGACGGATCTGGACGAGCAGACTCGGACTGCTTTGGCCAAGTCGTGTAGAACCAATCGTCGAGCTTCGACCGCGAACCCGCCGGGACCAACCTCGCTGAACCAAGCCATCAATTTGCCTAATTCGGATGACGATGGGATGGACGAACTGTAGGAAAAGCGACCAGATCCAACCACTTCGAGTGATCCCTCGACGACCGATGAGACGCCGACCAGTAGGCCTCCCAATTTCATTGGCGTCTTCATTCCAGCTTCATATTCAGCAGTCCACCGTGATGACTACAGCTACGATCCAAGCAAGAAATTCATGGACCTATACGTTATTGAGAAGGATCTGCCAACAGCGGCTCAGATGGTGAATCGACAGCCTTGGGGTCCTCGTCAATTATGGGACTCAACGCCTATGGTCCCCTGGATAAAACGAAGATTGTTCCCGCTGTTGGTCTCGTCCAGGAAGGTGGATTTTTCCCGTCAGGTCGTCGGCGCCTAAGAAGGATGAGTGGCTACCAGGATTGCTCTCCGATAAAGCCATTCAACCAATGATCGATTCGAGACCTTGGGAAGTTCTTGCGAAACCTATGCCAGGGTTAGACTTTCCCGATTGCCCTTGGTTCCGCGCTATGGAGGGACCTCTGGATCAATTCTGCAAGGACCATGGTCAAGCGATATGGGAGGCCACCCATCATTTCCCGATCACCCCGAATATGTGCAAGGCCACAGCAAAGCTGGAGCTGCTTGGGCCACCATTTGTGATTTCGTGGTAGATGGAGATCGGCGAATGTGACTTGGATGTTTTCCTGTTTCCCGCCGTATTGTACCTGCCTATTTCGCCGAGTGGAATCGAAAGGTGTTACGGCTGACGGCGGGGAATGGTATCCTGGTTATGGGCACCCGACACCGATCACCACGTTGCGAGATGCTTTGGACTTCGCTGATCGTCAAGATCCTTGGCAAAACCAGTCCCATCGATCATCCGGCACTTCAGATTTCTCGTCTGCGTGCGAAGTATAGCCCATAATTATCGCGACAACCAGTTTCGTTTCATTTTCTTTTAACCATTAATACATCGCGATAACTTTTTTAGTGTTTCTTGTATTCCATATTCGAGACAGTATCTCCAGATTCCAAATCTTGTCCTCATTTCGCGTATCCGATTGTTCATATGCACTTGAATGTAATTGTCATAAATATATATATGTCCGTTGACTCCGAACCAGCTTACTCATCTTGATCTCGACTTAGTTGGATCGTTTTCATTGGCTGATCTATAGAGATGTGTCGACCCAGACTATTGTGACTCCTGGTTACCTTCTTCGTGAGTTTGCATAACTCCGAATCCGTTCCTCTCACCCGATCGCGTTCAAATTCTCTTAGTAAAGCTCCACAATTGAGGTCTCGTTCATCCATCCAAGCTGGGTCATCATAACCTTTCCACTGGCCAAGTAATCACGATCGGTTAGACCAAATCGGATCCTTTGCCCGATCGGGTGTCCAAAATCTTCTCAGCTTCAAATTCATTTTGATCTAACACTCTTTCCAACTGTCCTCAGGCAAAAGAGCCTTATCAAAATCAAACCTTGGCAGACTTTCGAGTGACAACCTGGTTTTTAGGTGATCGGGGTATTCTCGGACCAGTTTCAGCTTCGACAAATGGACGATCGGGAGAACTCGGTAATCGGTGCCCGCGGTGATCAACCGGGCGACATGGTCGCCGATCAGCTCAGAAATACGGAACGGCCGTGTCACAGATTGCTAACTTACTCGCATATCCTTTCTTCACGCGATCCAAGTAAAGCCAAACCCTTGATCCCGGTCCAATATTATGATAATCAGCTTGATCGTTATCCCGATCAGTTCTTTCTTGGATCACCCTCCGAAGTCACTCATTGACCTGTTCCCGCGCATGTTGGTAATGGCGCTGAAGTCTCATACGCAATCGACGGGCTTCGCAATCTTGACCTCGGGTACAACCGACGGGAATCACCGATTCGATGGTAGATCGGGGGTCCCAACCATACGCCAAATAAAAGGGAATATCTCCCCTGATCCGTTCGAAAGAAGAATTTAACGCAAATTCCAGTCTTTTTGCATACTCATCCCAATCTTGTTGGGCAGAATCAGCGACATCCACCTTAATAGCTCTGGTTAGCGTCTGTACCATCCGCTCGGCTTTACCGTTCGCTTGCGGCCGGTAGGACCTGGTCGCAATTTGCAAGCATTTGATTAAATGATCGGAAAACTTCGGCCATAAAACCCGGTTCCCGATAGTGCCTGATCACTTCACTTGCACCAAACCGCCTAAAGAATCATTCCTCATAACTGCAGGCAACTTCTTGGGCTGTTCGAGTAGGTCCACCTTTAGCGATCACCAATCTGGTGAACAGATCAGTCGAGATCAGCAGTTCTGTATTGCCTTTAAGCAATTTTGGCAAGGAAGGAATGTGATCCATCACTATCACTTGAAAAGGGTAGGTCGCCGGGATATACCCGGGCGATCTACACCGAATAGTCGGCATACCCTTCCCGGTTTTCGCAATCTGTACACGTTCCGACAAACTTTTGGACACTTCGATATAGACCTCTCCAGTGAAAATGCTTATAAACTCTGTGATATGTCCGACCAACACCCTGGTGACCGCTTTCTAAACTGACATGATAATGATGTAAAATATCGACTTGTAAGGTCTCCGGAATCACCAATTTCGCTGATCGGTCCAGATCTGCGTCAGCCTAATCAGCTTGAGAATAATAGAACAGCAAATCGTTTTCATCAATTTCGTAATTGGAAGCGATTTTTACACAATTCTTCGCCTCATTTTGGCTCAATTTCTCCAGGTCTCTATTCAAAGGCTTTCAAATCAACAATCCATTTTTCTTCGTCTTGCGCCTTGAGAATCCTTTCAATCCGCAGCTCTTGCACTATTTCTTCCGTCAAACCTTCTCGAGAAGCCGGCCTGCTAGGCGTCGATCTAGTTCGTGACCTCGTCATGATCGAGATTTGTGCTGATTCCCCTTTATCTTCCGAGTGAATCAGCTCGGGTAATCTAATAATCTCGACCAATACCTCCAGCACTGCACAATCGGTAATCATCGATCCAGTCTGATCACGCATGGCCATCGTGGCCAAGTGATACGCACTCCTATTCCAGTCGCGTTTCACGTGTAAGAGGTCATGATTTGGCCATCTCCGTAGGGTTTTTATAACGCGATCACTTAACAACTTCAAGCTTGGAGCTTTGCAGTCGATCTTCCCGGTGATCTGCCGGATCACCAAATTTGAATCTCCACATATGATTACCCTTCCACTCTTTTGTTCTTGAAAGAGATCCAAACCCAGCAGCAAACCACGCTATTCGGCTTCATTGAATGTGATACCCGGAGTATAATCTGAACCAGCAGATATGATAGTCCATTCCGGTAATTTCCACAACAACGCACTATACGCCCCAACGCCTCTCGTTACGCTCAATGATTCGTCGAAACTTATGACGATCAAGTCATCATCCGAGCCGACGACCGGTGGGGGTATAATGATCGATTCTCGCGGTTTCTTCCGAAAAGCGACCTCGATCAGGGCTTCGTCGACTTCTGACCGGGGGGGGGAGATACTGGCTGCTAGCGTACCGAGAATTTCCTTTTCACCCTTGGTGCATTTTATGATTTTCGAGGTCCACTGAAATAATAGCGCTGCCCATCGCCCCAGTCTTCCGTCAATTCCGTTCGAAGACAATAACCAAGCTAGGGTGGGCCGTCTAGACAGCACTTTGATCGGTCTGGTCACCAGCATAGAATAACAGACATCTAATATGCGTAAAAGTGCCAGCACTTCTTTATCCACCATACCATAGTTAACCTCATTTGGTTTCAACGTCCGGCTTGTAAACGTCACTGGCCAATACACTCCATCGTGATCTTGGACCAATGCGGCTGATCTTGCCCATTTACTTGTATACCAAATCACCACGGGAATCTTTTTCGGATCGAAATGTTTCAATATCGGGGTCGAAATCATCTTCGCCTTCAACATACTGAAAGCTACAATAGCTCGTTCCATATGACCCTCTGATCCAAACACGATTCGGTTGATCAGTGAGCCGGTTTTGAGATCCGGTCCATTCATTTCCGTTTCGTGACTGATCTCGTTTGGTGATTTTCCCAACTGATCACGCTCCCGTAGCCTGTGACAATCGACTTCTTTCAACTCGTATAATATAGCAGCATATATCAAGAAATCTTCGATAAACCGGCTATAATAATTCAGGGATCCGAGAAAAGACTGCATAGCCTTCAGTGATCGGGGAAAAGGAAGATTACTGAGCGCACCCAAGTCCTTCATATTTGCTTCCAAGCCTTGAATCGATACATTATGACCAAGATAAGCGACCTTGGGCTGACCCCAGAAGCTCTTGGCCACCCTGATCGATAAATTTCAGCGCTCGCAAGTGTCGAGGAGTCGTTCGACCTTATCGCATAGCATATCCCATGACGCTGCCGTAACCAAGATATCGTCTATATATAATCGCCTTCCCAAAACTGACCGTCTCTAATCTTGGTCTGGTTCACCTTCCGTGAACACATCATGCAGATCGGTAATCTTCCGATCGGCACTGATCGGGAAGTATCCGTAGAGAGCATTGTCAATCAATCTCAGATAGATCTGTGGAGCGTTCTTCAATCCGAACGGCATCCGGTTCCATTCGAAAGGCCGAAAGGTGTAACGAAAGCTGATATCTCTCGAGCACGATCGGTCATTGAAACCACCCAGAAACCACTAGCCATGTCTAGTGAACAAAACCATAAAACTTTATCTAGTTCCTCAAGTAAATCATTTATCAAGGGCATCGGTTAAACCATCAGCTTCGTGAGGCGATTCACCATCCTATAGACGATACAAAGTCGAATATTGACCCCATTCTTTTCAATCACAATTACAATCAGTGATGCCCACTGCGACGTTGAAGGTCGGATGATATTTGTACTCAACAGGCCCTTGATCAAACCGGATACCTTTTCCCGGTATTGTGGCGCGACTTTGCGACAACGTTGAGCGATCGGTCTCGCATTTTACACGTCGATATCACAAACAGCTCCGTAAGCAGCTGGGGGTAGGGCATTACCCTTCCCAATCAATAAATGACGCCTTTTTCCAGATGATCTTCTTTAGTTGATCGATCTGCTCGGGAGTATTTACTTCGGGATAACCGACCTGTAGATCCTCCAGGGTGACCTCCGGTATATTGGGTGATACTTCTGGCAAAACCTCCATCTGCTTCCCAATATCTTCAATGTATTGATCACCACCTTCATGTATACACACTTGTTCTTCCACCGGATCTATTTCCTCCGGTTCGGTATTAGCTTGGGTCGCCCCTAGCGGATCATCCGACTGGTGATCTACTTCGGGTTCCTCTCCGTCCTTAACAAATTCGGCATGTTCACGTTCCATTTCTCCCCAGAATCGTCTTTAATCGTATCATCATCATTTTCACTCTCCGGGTCTGTTGCCTTTGGTGAACCGGGTCCAATAACGCTCAAAATCTGTGGACCTTTTATGATCCAGCTTTCTTCTTTCGCTTTCACCGACGATCCTCTGGTCAATAATTTGGTCGGAATTGCATATTCCGGCTTCTCAACCAAAGGTGAGGTGACTTCGTCTACCAAATCTTCATCACTGATCAGGTCTGTGGTGGCTTGATAAGCCAGATTTTGCCATTCAATATATCTTCGTGATCCCACTGAGACATTCCCAAACTGCCGAGGTACTTTCCCTTCAGGTAACCACATCCCTAGGATCATATCTTCGTGAACGATTAGCGACTGATCAGATATGTTAGTAATCCTGATATAACTTGATCTGCCAACGCCCTTTACGAACGTTGGTACCCATCGTTCACCACGGGTTAGCCACAATTTCTGCTGTCGATCACTCGACCGAATCATCACGCCAACTGATCGAGCTACCTCGATGTTTTCGTACTGACCCATTTTGAGCATCCGCATATGAGTACCATATGAAGGACGTCGGCCGGATAACAGTAATTGCACCTCATCCGGAATAGTCAGGGTTCCATGAGACTGGTCGAGCCGTATACCGGCTGGCACCATGAAATCCATTCCCAATATCGCGTCTTGACCGGCTAACCGGCCAACCCAAGCGTTGAAATAATAGACAAGGGAGCCTGCCAAAGTGATTTGACACGTGATCGCCCTTCAGTAATATACGAACTTTCAGCGATCCCAACACATTCTTGCCTCTGGGTACTTTCTATACGACATCCCACCTTACGAGCAAAGGCGAAGATGATATCATAAGCGATACTTCTGCTCCAGAGTCAAATAAAATAGTGCTTTTTCATTGTTAATCTTCCTATTAGCTTTTGCTTGTTTAAAACCAATTGCCGGGAGAGTGATACTTCCAGTATCCTCGGGATTCACCGGGCAGTAATCCAACTCCATGATTACGTCCGAACGGGAATATTCATCCACTCTGAGACTGTGAATCGGACATCGATCGGTACAATTTGAAATAGTACGTGTGTTGTCGGTTATCTTCTTTTCATCAAACTTATTTCTGCTACCGACATATGCATAAATGCAGAACGTAGATCGCTTGGCTCGAACCAGATTCCAACCTGGCGAGCGATCTAGTTCAACATTTTCTAGGCATCTGGTGGGAGCATGCCAGCATGTTTAGTCGGCACATGCCACTTGCGCATCTGATTGAAAAAAATCTTCAATCGGGCAAGCACCGGCATCGTGAATCTTCCCACAAGTTTTACACACGCGAAAACAATGATCCGAAGGGTAACCTTTACGATCACATTTTCCACATGTGATTCTTTTCTAACAATCACGGTCTCCATGCTAAGTCGACCCACTGTGTGCGCTTTTCGTGCGAGGTCGGTCCTGATCAGCTTGGGCTCCACCGGGGTTTCGTCCATCAATGCCATTAGTCGATGATCTCGAACGAAATACTGGTTCCGTCGTGAAAATATGAGATACTGCTCCTTGTCTGAGCCTAAACTTGATTGGCCACTTTCTTCTTCCGAACTAGAACTGTCCGATTCCTTCGTAATCATCCGTATCGCCCTGGTCGGCCGAGCCGCTGGTATCTTACCCTGAAAATAATGATCCGAAGGGTAACCTTTACGATCACATTTTCCACATGTGATTCTTTTCTAACAATCACGGTCTCCATGCTTAGTCGACCCACTGTGTGCGCTTTTCGTGCGAGGTCGGTCCTGATCAGCTTGGGCTCCACCGGGGTTTCGTCCATCAATGCCATTAGTCGATGATCTCGGACGGAATACTGGTTCCGTCGTGAAAATATGAGATACTGCTCCTTGTCTGAGCCTAAACTTGATTGGCCACTTTCTTCTTCCGAACTAGAACTGTCCGATTCCTTCGTAATCATCCGTATCGCCCTGGTCAGCCGAGCCGCTGATATCTTGCCCTGGTTCCGATCGGTGCCGGTTCGATCCTATCTCGGCCTTGGGTTGTCGACTTTTGGATCGTGGTAGCGTTCTTAGGGTTAGCTCCAATTCTTCCGCATTGTTTATACGGAGCAGGGTTAACTGATCAGCCAAGTCACGATTCTCCAAAGTGCCGATAAAGTGTTCGACATGTTCGCGAGCCATATTCGCGTGACGTGGATCCTTGATCGGCATTTTCGCGCGCAGACCAGCAACATTCAACCGGTGTAAGTATTCATTCGGTGTTTCATCAGATCTTTTCTTTATATGGTAATACCGTCTCGCGACAGACACCCCTGAGTTGCAATATTGCTCCTCAAATTCTTCATACAATTGAGACCACTTCAAACGTACTTCTCGGCTCAGCTGTCTTAGCCAGTTCTTGGCCGGACCCTTCATCAGATCAGCGAAAATCAGACATCTTTCACCTTCCGGTGTCTTATCTCTCAAGAAGGATGGTTTAGTCCGACTCAACCAGGCTCTCGCCTGATCATCATCCATATCCTTGCCAGTGAAATCTTTTAATTCAGAGAACGCCGACATCCGGACTCGAGTGATTGTTCCAGAGTCACTATCAACTGCCTGCGCCGAGGCCATATTTGCCCCGCGAGGCATCTCCATATCCAAATCATCCGGATCAAAGTGTTAACTGATCCCTCCATCGGATTCCATATCCACATCACTACGTGGAGGTAATTTTTGGAGTCGATCTTGATGACCGGCCTTGCATATCGATCGAACAATTCCGGCTGATCGAACTGATTCCATATCCACATCCACAGGTTTCTTGACTGGTTTAGCAGTGGATTGGTTCATGTTTGGTATCGATTGCCATGGTTGTCCTTGCCCAGGTGTATACTGAGGTAATCCGCATTGTTCACCCACAAATCGATTCATCATAGTCGCGAACATGGTTCTCATTTGCTCTGGGACTTCTGGTATGTTGGTAGGGTTACTGTTGGGAGTCGGATTGTTCTGTGCAACTTCTTGAGCATCTTCAAAACTGTCGTCTGATCCGACTCGACCAGGTTCGGGCTTCCTTTTCCTGCTCTGCGACTCGATCTTGGGGTCAATGTGCTTGATCCCTTTCGGGCCCAACGTCATACGTGTTACTCCAACCGAGGAGTCGGTGGAGTCCGCTCCAGACTGTGATGACGATTGATATATTGACTCAATATCCATAGGATATTCAACCAACTGCGATCGGTGTGAAGGATCCGCGATCGGCGACTGGACCACGGGGTTCGCCCCGAGTAGCGAGGCAAGGTGATCATACAGCGTTGTCATAGCTTCTCTGATCGTCCCTTGGTCTAGATCGAACAGCATATTCGCGTCGAACGCACCAGTAGTGAAACCAACTTCGTCGATCTGCGCCAAGAGGTTCCTGATCAGGTCAAGTTGACTGCCTGTGATAACCGGCCTGGTCGCCCGACCTTCAAGCTTCCCGATGATCTTGGGTTTTATGATCTTCATCACTCGGTTGGTAGCTAGGAACTTGTGAAACTCTCGAAGATAGAACAGTCGTTCCGCATCTTGAACAGTGGTCTTCTCGGCTGGTTCGGTCTTCTCTTCGTCTTCCTCGAAGATCTTCGGTTTTGGTTTCACATATTTTTTAGGTGGATCACAATGATCCGCCCCCATGTTTTTTCTTTCTTTTTCCATTTTCTTCTTATGCATAGGATCGAGGTTAGCACCTCGATCCTTTCCCGGGTTATAGTTAATTTTACTATAACCCAGATCGGCCCCGATCGGGGCCATGTGGGGAGTTGTTTCATCTTTAATTTCGACCTGGCACTCCACCAGACCAGGTCGACCATCGCTTCCTTTAGAAATGGACAGCATCGGAGGCGATACGCCTTCCTCCAATACACCCGAAAAAGTTTCCTCCACTTTGATTTTCACATCTTTTTCATCATCAAAGGAATCACGGTGATATCCTGAGTCACCAAGTGATCCGGGCACGCGCACCATTGTGGTGGAGCCGATTTCCAAATCCAGGACGGAAGTCTTGGGTGGAATCCGGATACCCACTAGCCCGGACGACCAACTATCGGAGGGGGTACTCCGTTGATCCTGATCGCCATCAGGATTGGATGAATCATCATTATGATGACTGATCCGATCCTCCCGGTCATCCGACCGGTCGTCATGTGCGATAGAATCCATACTTAACTTCATCTCACCTTGTGTACCCATTGATCGGGGGTGGTTACACTCACTCAGGTGGACTCGGTGACGAAAACGATGATCTTGATCAGGTCGGAGGGAATGACCTTCTCGAGACGGGGGTGTCCTCGGGTGGAAATCTTCACCGGAGAACGGGTTGGGGTCGATACTTAATCAGTATCTAGGCACTGATCGGGAAAGTTCGTCCGATCAGGCCAGTCAATGAGAGAGAGAGACAACGAGAATTCAAGAACAACGCGATCAAACCACGATCTTCCACAGTAACCCACAAACGTTATCTCCACAAAACCTTTTCCAATATTAATAACGTGTTCCAAGCACGTGCACGTGGGCGGTGAGGCTTGATCACCTAAACAAACCCGTCGGGGGTCTTCCGGTAAGCCGAATGTGTCTATGCGCGTCTTAACCGGGAATTAAGTTGAGCTAGAGGGGCCTAGTTAACCCTGTGCTCCCAATGACCGCGACACGTGGCGGAGCGACTCTTTGCTTAGGGGGTAAATTCAATCCTGTTATTATATATGCAATATCCAATACCTAATGTACCGTACACCAACTTTTGTGACCTACCTCATACTTCGATCTTGTTCATTTTGTCACACGGTTGCGCCAGTACCACCTTATACACATCTTCGTCGCACCTCCAACCTGATCCGTACCACTTCTGGACTGATCACGGTCAAACACTATGGCAATCTTCAACCATCCTGATTCCTCGAGAGTCAGCATAGAACCAGTTCGGGATCCGTCTCCCAAGCACTGTTCGCTCCATACCAACCCCATCTTAACTGAAAACTCCGTTTCTCTCCACACCTAGAATCTGATTCGGGGCTGATCAGGCTTGGATCATGATCAGCACAGTGATCAGGACGGTCAGCCCCAGATCACTTCGAAAAACCTCAGGATCATCAGAACATCGACATCATCCGTTCACTCAACCATATCTTTGACCTCCATTGTACGCTGGACCGCACCGACTCAGCACTTCTCTTGAAATTGGACCTGATCAGACCTCTTTACGCTGATTCTGGATCGATCCATCAACTTCCATCGCTTATCCCAGTTCGGTAAGGCTCATACGGCTTACCACTTCACATGTCAAGCTCTGTCATGTACCCGATCTTCATATTCTAGGGCGGAGTGAAGTGATTCGGCTGATCAGACCGAGATTTCCATATCCCATTCAACCTCAGCATCTGGATCATCCCTGACCCACTCCAATGACCGGGTTCTGCTGTTATATATCACACCGTCATTGATGCTGCACCTCAGGTTTGTCTCGGCTGATCTAGTCTCGCATGTTCACGTGAACTCCACCCAGCATCCAGTTTCCAGATCGGACTGTGGTATTCGCTAGTCCGTTAATATCTGGGACCAAGCGTGATAACGGTATCCTCTTATTTCCTTCACATTTACGACAGCCCGTTGTCAACCATATGTCATCGTGTACGGAATCAGCCTGTCCCGCACATCAAACGGTCCCATCACGATGGGTGTTCCTATCGCCACCAATCAACGGATATGTGTGGTCTAATTTATTCTTGACTTTTTGTTGGATCGCTTCACCACAGCCGTCCCTGAGCCAAACTGCAGCCGCGCAACGACTGCAGTTCGGCTCACTCATTACGAAATTCTCTACTTGGCCGCCATGTCTGATTCGATTCAGCCTCCTCTCTCCTTCCCTGCCTCCTAGACTGCCTCTCCAGCCAGCGTCTCGCCTCCGGGGCCAAGCTCGTCTAATCCAAGCCGTTTGACCCCTGTGACTTCTCCGACCTCGACCACTACGACAGCCGCGATCACGACCAGCTTCATCTCTCCAACGACGGCTTCTTACCGTCCGCCCCTGAGCTTCTCAACTTGCCCCCCCCCAAGCCGTGCCCGTTTGCTGTCTGGAGCAACTAGATCGTTTGGTGGAGGGGACTCGTTCACTCTCGCTGGGTCCTATGGAAACCAGCCGACTGCGGTTGGGTGTCCGGAGCGCGATTCCTGAGTTAGTATCCTTATGCGAGACCAACCGGACGCTTTGCGCTGAATCGTTCGATCAGCGGGTCACCATAGATCGCTTGGAGTGCGATTCTGCTGACTTGGCGAACAGCTGTCGGCCCTGCAAGTGGATCACGACAAGCTCGCCACCCTTCGCGCTGACCAAGATCGTGACCTGTCAGGAATGAAAGATCGCATCTAGGTCCTGACGGCTGAGCGAGATCAGTTGTCCGCCGATCTTGCCGCCTTGCGTGTCTCGGCAGGGCCTTCTGACACTGTTGTCTCGTTGCAGTCGATGATTCCCTCTTTGTCCATCACCGTCCGTGATCAAGGTATGTTCCGCCCCATTTGTCTCATCCATGACATAAATATAGCTTCATTTATTCCTTTTCAGATGAGCGCATCGAGGCTATGAAAAATTTGTTGAGATGGCGGGTCACCTGCAATTGCTCGAGGACCACCATTGCGACCATGACTAGTTAATCCAGGAGAAGATTCGTACCACCCAGGAAGTGGAGCGTTTGGAAATCGAGACGCGTCGCATAGACGAGCAGGTCAAACTCCTGGTGAAGCAACTCTCCGATTGTCACATCGGCCGTTCTAGTGTTCAGAAACGGTTGAGTGAGAATCAGAAGGAGGCTGATAATCGTCGGCGCGAATTGAATCTTGCTCGGGTTAAATTTGAGACCTCGGAGCTTGATGGGCGCACCTGGGCTCGACGCCACGACGATCTGAAAAAGGTCGCTCACCAGACGATGGACAGGTGGACTGACCCGAACGCTGATTCGGGATCACTCCGGACAGCTTGGATTCCCCGAGCTGGTCAGTACCCTCGTTCCAGCTGGCGCGAAATTCAGCAAGTCTCCTGGATCGGGTCCGCCATCGCCGACGTTTTCTCCCGCTTCTTCTCTGCCGATCGATATGGGGGTTGGTCAGCCAGCAATCAGTGAGCCGGCGGCTCCTGAATCCGCACGATCTAGTCCCCCATCGACTTCGAGACCAGTCTCGGCATCCTTGGGTTCGGCGAAACGTAAACGGGTGAGCCATTCGAAAAGTAAAACAGCTTCGGCTAAACGCTCTCGCTTCATCCCCGACTCTGACGGTGATTCGACGGATCTGGACGAGCGGACTCGGACTGCTTTAGCCAAGTCGCGTAGCACTGATCGTCGAGCTTCGGCCACGACCCCGCCGGGCCCAGCCTCGCTGGCTCAAGCCATCAATTTGCCTGACTCGGACGACGATGGAATGGAAGAACTGGAGGAAAAGCGATCGGCTCCGACTACCTCGGGTGATTCCCCGACAGCTGATGCGACGCCTACCAGTAGGCCGCCTAATTTTATGGGCGTCTACATTCCAGCTGCAGATTCAGCAATCCGCGGTGACGACTACAGCTACGATCCAAGTAAGAAATTTATGGACCGGTATGTTGTTGGACATGGTAAGCTCTGATGGTGAACCGGCAGCCTTGGAGTCCTCGTCAATTGTGGGACCTAACGCCTATGGCCCTCCTGATAGGAAGAAAGATCATTCCTCGCTGTTGGTCTCGTCCGGCAAGGTGGATTTTCCGGTCAGGCCGTCGACGCCTAAGAAGGAGGATTGGTCACCACATCTGGTCACCTCTAAAACCATCAAGCTCATGATCGATTCGAAACCTTGGGAAGTCCTTGCGAAACCTATGCCAGGGTTGGACTTTCCCGATCACCCCTGGTGCCGCACTCTGAAGGGACGTCTGGATCTATTTTGCAGGGACCATGGCCAAGCAATATGGGAGGCAACCCATCACTTCCCGATCACCCCGAGTATGTCCAAGGACGCTTGGATCGAGCATTACTTCCACGCTCGCAAGCGTCGTCGCAGCAAAGCTGGAGCTGCTTGGGCCACCATTTGCGACTTTGTAGTGGATGGAATCCAGATCGGTGAACTGCGACTTGGACGTTTTCCTGTTCCCCGCCATGTTGCATCTGCCTATTTGCCGGGTGGAATCACCAGGTGTTACGGCTGACGGCGGGGAATGGTATTCTGGTCATGGGCCCCCGAATCCGATCGGCACGTTGCAAGATGCTTTGGACTTCGTCGATCGTCAAGATCCTTGGCGAAACCAGTATCGCCTAAGTCCCCTGGATCACCCGGCGCTTCAGATTTCCCGTCTACGCGTGAAGTATGGCCCATAGTTATCGTGATAACCAGTTTCATTTTATTTTATTTTAACCATAATACATCGCGACAAGTTCCTAATGATTCTTGTGTTCTATATCCGAGACGCTATTTCCAGATTCCAAGTGTTGGCTTCATCTTGTGTATCCGATTGTTCATATGCACGTGAATGTAAATGTCATGAATATATGTATATACATGTCCGTTGACTCCGAAACCAGCTCTTTCAACTTGGTCTCGACTTCGCTGGACCATTACCATTGGCTGATCTATCGAGATGTGTCAACCCACACTATTTCGACTCCTGGTTACATTCCTCGTGAGTTTGCGTAACTCCAAATCGGTTTCGTCTCACCCGATCGCGTTCAAATTTCCTTAGTATAGCTTCACAATTGAGGTCCCGTTCATCCACCCAAGCTGGGTCATCATACCTTTTCCACTGGACCAAGTAATCACGATGGGCTCAACCGAATCGGGTCCTTTTGCCCGATCAGGTGTCCAGAATCTTCTCGACTTCAAATTCATCACTCTTTCCCAACTGTCTTCGGGCAAAAGAACCTCATCGAAATCAAACCTTGGTTGGTCATCGAGTGACAACCTGGTTTTGGGCGATAGGGGTATTCCCGGACCAGTTTCAGCTTCGATAAGTGGACGATCGGGAAAACAACGTAATCGGTACCCGCAGTGATTAACCGGGCGGCATGGTCGCCGATCAGCTCAGACACACGGAACGGTCCATGCCTCAGATGTGCTAACTTCTTGGCATATCCTTCTTTCACGCGATCTAAGTAAAGCCAGACCCTTGATCCCGGCTCAATATTATGCGAACCAGCTTGATCGTTATTCCGATCAGCTCTTTCTTGGATCGCCCTCCGCAGTCGCTCATTCACCTGTTCCCGCGCATGCTGGTAATGGCGCTGAAGCCCCATACGCCATCGACGGGCTTCACGATCTCGACCTCGGGTACAACCGACGGGAATCACCGATTCGATGGTAGATCGGGGGTCCCAACCACACGCCAAATAAAAAGGAGTATCTCCCCTGATCCGATCGAAAGAAGAATTTAACGCAAATACCAGCCTCTCTGCATACGCATCCCAATCTCGTTGGGCAGAATCAGCGACATACATCTTAATAGCTCTGGTCAGCGTCTGTACCAAAGGTTCTGCTTTACCGTTCGCTTGCGGTCGGTAGGCCATGGTCGCGCTTTGTTTCTGACCAAGCATCTGATTAAACGATCGGAAAACTTCGGTCATAGAACCTGGTTCCCGATCGTGCCTGATCACTTCGCTCGCCCCAAACCGCCTAAAGACACATTCCTCATAACTGCAGGCGACTTGTTGGGCTGTTCGGGTAGATCCCGCCGCTTCCGCGATCACCAATCCAGTGAACAGATCAGTCCAGATCAGCAGTTCCGTATTGCCTTTGAACGATTTCGGCAAGGAAGGTATGTGATCCATCTCTATCGCTTGGAAAGGGTATGTCGCCTGGATATTCCCGGGTGATCTACCCCGAATAGTCGGCATACCCTTCCTGGTTTCGCAGTCTGTACACGTTTCGACAAACTTTTGGACACCTCGGTATAGACCTTTCCAGTGAAAGTGTTTGCGAACCCTGTGGTATGTCCGACCAACACCCTGGTGACCGCCCTCTAAACTGAAATGATAATGATGCAAAATATCGGCTTGTAAAGTTTCCGGAATCACCAGTTTCGCTGACCGGTCCAGATCCGCATCAGCCTGGTCAGCTTGAGAATAATAGAACAGCAGAAGAAATTCGTAACTGGAAGCGACTTTTACACAATTCTTCGTCTCACTCTGGCTCAAATTCTCCAAGTCTCCATTCAAAAAGGCTTTCAAATCAACAATCCATTTTTCTTCGTCTTGAGCCTTGGAATTCTTTCAATCTGCATCTCCTGCAATATTTCTTCCGTCAAACCTTCTCGAGAAGCTGGCCTGCTAGGTGCTGATCTGGCTCGTGACCTTGTCATGATCGAGACTTGCACTGCTTCTCCGTTATCTTCCGAGTGAATCAGCTCGGGTAACCTATTAATCTCGACCAATTCCTCCAGCACTGCTTTATCGGTAATCATCGATCCAGTCTGATCACGCATGGCCATCGTGGCCAGGTGATCCGCACTCCTATTCCAGTCGCGTTTCACGTGTAAGTGGTCATGATTCGGCCATCCTCGTAGCGTTTTCATAACGCGGTCATTTAACAACTTCAAGCGCGGAGCCTTGCAGTCTGTCTCTCCGGTGGTCTGCCGGATCACCAAATTTGAATCTCCACATATGATTACCCTTCCACTCTTTTGTTCTTGAAGGATGTCCAAACCCAGCAGCAAAACGCGGTTTTCGGCTTGATTGACTGTGATACCCGAGGTATAATCTGAACCAGCGGATATGACAGTCCATTCCGGCAATTTAACAACGCACTATATGCCCCAACGCCTTTCTTTATGCTCGCTGATCCGTCAAAACGTATGACAATCAAGTCTTCATCCGAGCCGACGACTGGCGGGGGTATAATGATTGACTCTCGCGGTTGCTTCCGAGGAGCGACCTCGATCAGGGCTTCGTCGACCTCTGATCGGGGAGTAATACTGGCTGCTAGCGTACTGATAATTTCGTCTTCTCCCTTGGTGCATTTGATGATTTCCAAGGTCCACTAAGATAGTAACGCTGCCCATCGCCCCAGTCTTCCGTCCCGTTCGAAGACAATAGCCAAGCTAAGGTAGACCGTCTAGACAGCACTTTGCTCGGTCTGGTCACCAGCGTAGAATAGCAGACATCTTCTTGACCGGGCCCTTCATCAGATCAGCGAAAATCAGACATCTTTTCTCTTCCGCTGATTTATCTATCAAGAAGGCTGACTTCGTCCGACTCAACCAGGCTCTCGCCTGATCATCATCCACATCCTTGCCTGTCAAATCTTTTAATTCAGAGATCGCCGACATCCGGACTCGAGTGATTGTTCCAGAGTCACTATCAAATGCCTGCGCCGAGGCCATATTTGCCTTACGAGGCATCTCCATATCCAAATCGTCCGGATCAAAGTGTTGACTGATCCCCCCATCTGATTCCATATCCACGTCACTACGTGGGGGTGATTTATGGAGTCGGTCTTGATGACTGGTTTGACATATCGATCGAACAATCCCGGCTGATCGAACTGATTCCATATCCACATCTACAGGTTTCTTGACTGGTTTAGCAGTTGATTGGTGCATGTTTGGTATCGATTGCTATGGTTGTCCTTGTCCAGGTGTATACTGAGGTAATCCGTATTGTTCACCCACGAAAGGATTCATCATAGTCGTAAACATGGCTCTCATTTGCACTGGAACTTCTGGTATGCCAGTAGGGTTATTGTTGGGAGTCGGATTGTTTTGTGCAACTTCTTGAGCATCTTCAAAACTGTCGTCTGACCCGACTCGACCAGGTTTAGGCTTTCTTTTCCTGTTCTGCGACTCGATCTTGGGGCAAATCTGTTTGATCCTTTTCGGGCCCAACGTCATACGCGTTACTCCAACCGAGGAGTCAGTGGAGTCCGCTCCATACTGTGATGACGATTGATATATTGACTCAATATCCATAGGATATTTAACCAACTGCGATCGGTGTGAAGGATCAGCCGGCGGCGATTGGACCACGGGGTTCGCCCCGAGCAGCGAGGCATGGTGATCGTACAGCGTTATCATAGCTTCTCTGATCGTCTCTTGGTCTAGATAGAACAGCATATTCGCGTCGAACGCGCCAGTAGTGAAACCAACTTCGTCGATCTGGACCAGGAGATTTCTGATCAGGTCGAGTTGGGTACCTGTGATAACCGGCCTAGTCGCTCGACCTTCAAGCTTCCCGATGATCTTGGGTTTTATGATCTTCATCGCCCGGTTTCGGTTTTGGTTTCGCATATTTTTTAGGTGGATCATATTGATCCGCCCCCATGTTTTTTTTTCTCTTTTTCCATTTTCTTCTTATGCATAGAATCGAGGTCAGCACCTCGATCCTTTCCCGGATTATAGTTAATTTTACTATAACCCAGATAGGCTCCGATCGGAGCCTTGTGGGGAGTTGTTTCATCTTTAATTTCGACCTGGAACTCCACCGGACCAGGTCGACCATCGCTTCTTTTAAGTTTGGACAGCATCGGAGGCGATACGCCTTCCCCCAATACACCCGAAAAAGTGTCCTTCACTTTGATTTTCACATCGTTTTCATCATCAAAAGAATCCTGAGTCACCAAGTGATCCGGGCGCGCGCACCATTGTGGTCGAGCCGATTTCCAAATCCAGAACGGAAGTCTTGGGTGGAATCCGGATACCCACTAGCCCGGACGACCAACAATCGAAGGGGGTACTCCGTTGATCCTGATCGGCATCAGAATCGGATGAATCATCACTATGATGACTGATCCGATCCTCCCGGTCATCCGATCGCTCGTCATGTACGATAGAATCCATATTTAGCTTCATTTCACCTTGTGTACCCATTGATCTGCGGTAGTTACACTCACTCAGGTGGACTCTTAGATGAAAAGGGTGATCTGAATCAGGTCGGAGGAGATGACCTTCTCGAGACGGGGGTGGGTATCTTCACCGGAGAACGAGTCAGGGTCGAGTCGATACTTAGTTAAAATATCTAAAGGCACTGATCGGGAAACTTCGCCTGATCAGGCCAGCCAATAAAAACGAGAGATAACGAGAAACCACGAAAACCACGACAAACCACGATCGTCCACAGTAAACCACAAATGTTATCTCCACGAAAAATTGATATAACGTGTTCAAAAACGTGCGCGTTAGGGGGTGAGGGTTGAAAACCCAAACAAAACCCGTCGGGGGCCTTCCGGTAAGCCAAAATGCGTCTATGCGCGTCTTAACCAGGAATTAAGTTGAGCTACAGAGGCCTAGATAACCCTGTGCTCCCAATGACTGCGACACGTGGCGGAGCGACTCTTTGCTTAGGGGGTAAATTCAATCCTGTTATTATATATGCAATATCCAATACCTAATGTACCGTACACCAACTTATGTGACCTACCTCATACTTCAATCTTGTCCATTTCGTCACACAGTTGATGCGGTACCACCGTAAAGAAATCTTCGACGCATCTTCAACCTGATCCATACCACTTCAGGGCCGATCACGATCAAACTCTCTGACGATCTTCAACCACCCTGGCTCCTCGGGAATCAGCATAGAACCAGTTCGGGATCGGCTCCCAGACACGGTTCGCCCCATACCAAACCCGTCTTAACTGAAAACTCCGTCTCTCTTCACACCTGGAAACTGATTTGGGGCTGATCAGGCTTGGATCGTGATTAGCACACTGATCAGGGCAGTGATCAGGTCGATCACTCCCAGATCACTTCGAAACATCTCAGGGTCATCACAACATCGACATTGCCAGTTCATTCAACCGTATCTTTGACCTCGATTGCGTGTTGGACCGCAAGGGTCGCACCGACTCAACACTTCTCTTGAAATTGGACCTGATCAGACCTCTTTACACCGATTCTGGATGGATCCATCAACTCTCACCGCTTGCCCTAGTTGGTAAGGCTCATACGGCTCACCACTTTACATATCAATCTTTGTCCTGTACCCGATCTTCATATTCTAGGGCGGAGTTAAGTGATTCGGCTGATCAGACCGAGACTTCCATATCCCATTC